>JAODAL010000624.1:0-290844 GCA_025379985.1 Phyllomedusa bahiana | reverse complement strand
AATCTATTCTGAGATAGCCCCTCCTATATGGGCTATATCAGCTACTCGGGTCGCTATGGCTACAGACCTGTTCAATCCATCATGATATGCTGCCAGCACTGGTCGCTATGGCTACAGACCTGGCTTCTACTGAAGCCTAGTAGAGGCTATTAAACACGCCCCTGAATTCAAAATGAAACCAAGAAAACAGGACTGAGGTAAAATTAATCAGTGTAGTGAGACAACCCCCTTAAGCGTACAGCCGTCCCGGACTGCTGATGTATTGTCTAGGCGCCCGGGAAGTACATAGACACAAGCCGACGTGTCCATAGTAACACCGCAGCTCCAAGGTAAAATGGAGCTCAGTGTGGGAGGACAGAAAGGCATGTCTATTAAATCAAGTGAGCGCACTCTGGCTGTCCAGCTTGGGTGCGCAGAAAAGAACAGCAATGACAGTATTACATGGCAGCAAGATATATGTTTAAAAATTCTCAAAATAAAAGAAAAGGGAGTAGATGAAGTTATAATACAAAGATAACCACAGCCAAAACAAAACAAATATAGCTAATCTATAGTCTTAGAAATATAGATGGAAATAAATGCTAAACAGAAAAAACTTAGATAAAACAGCCATAAATCAAGCCTCATTAAGGCCAACTGAATTTTGTGTTCCAAGACTAAAAATCCAAAAGAATTCTTTTTGTAACAATTTCCGATTGATGTTCCCTCTCCGAGTGGAAGCGTAGATTTTATCAATACCAATCAATTTTTAGGCAACTAGCGTTACGACCATAGTTGGACCATACATGACGGGACACAGATGTATCACGCTGCTGCTGATGTCCCCCAGTGTTCACTGATGCGTAGGTAAAGAGACCTATTGGGTTATCGGGGGGGGGGGGGGGGGGGGGGGGAAGGTGCAGTGACAGATATCGTAACGTAGATGTGGCAGCTTTCAGTTCAGAAGAACTAATTTCCTGGCATAAAATATGAATAACCTGTATAATTTCCTTTCATTCTTGGTTGGGATAAGCTACTCCACCAAGCCTAATAGACTATTGGACGGGACACACACATCAGGTAGTCCCAATTTCTCATTTAGAAACGCAAGGACCCTTGACCAAAAAGTTTGAATAGAGGACAATCCCAAACCATGTGAAACAGCATTCCACGTGCCATATTGCATCTAGTACAAATTGCGCTGGGCAAGTTACCCATCTGGGCCAGTCTAGTTGGGGTGAAATATACTTTATGTAGCCCTTTAGTTTGTGTTAAGCGATCTCTTGAGCTTATTACTGTGGTTCTCCATGAGGAAACCAATTCCTCCTTATGATGAGACTTCAAACACGGAATATCAAGTTTCTCAAAAGCTTTATCTAGAGGTTAAGGCTGGCATCTCATAATATTTTGTTAAAAGATAGATACTTGCTTTGACGGGTCTTCCCTCCTCACTACCTGCTCCAGCCTGACACAGTTTAACTGAATATGGCTATGTTCACACAGCTTAAATTGGGGCGCGTATTTCACGGCGTACTGCGCTCTAATACGAGCGAAATGCGCTCCAGTCATAATGGTAATCCACAGTTCTCATTGAGAACTATGGATTACGCCTCCCCTCCCAGGGCGTACAATACGCCACGCGGGGAGATAAGTGACATATCGATTATTCATGGCGCGTAATAACAGTCCATGGGGCGCCGATCGGCACGAGCTCCCGAACACCGACATAATTGCGGGGCGTACTGTACTCCGTATGAACATAGCCTATTACTATCTGCAAACTGTCTAGAGCAGACATGACAAAGTTGGAAATATCTGAAAAAGGTCGATCTAAGTGGGCCAAACAAATCAATCAACTCTAAGAGATCTGGGAATCGCCCCTCCACATACAACTGGCCCAGGTACTTCAGGCCCTTCTGAGGCCACATCTTACAATCTACTAGGGAAGCTAATTCCCCCATCTTACCATTTCTCCGTAATGGGATATATGGTGACCAAGACTCACTACTCCCTTCTCAGACCAATCTCGGAAAAGTGAGATCACTCTTTTAAATACCTCCTAGATCTTCACCTTAAACCCCCAAATCAGCTTTTAGACTACTTGCCAAGGAATTTCCAGATCACAGTCATTAAAGCATCTTCAGATTGGTGACAAAAAAGAACAATGCATGTTGTGAGATGATGACCAAAGTTAAGGCAAAGATCAAAGAACACATAAGCAAAAAAATCAACTAACAGACAAAGTTAAAATTAGAGGTTGTAGTGCATGTCAGAAACCTTTCTGTTGCATACCACGGTATAGACATAGAGGGGCACATGTCACCCATTGTCTGCCATGTTAAAAAACACATACTGTGTGTTATACGGTTTTCTGCAGGATCTCTCTCTATGGAATAGTGGAGCAGAGTTATCTTCAGCTGGGATCACACTACATTATTGTTAAAGTAAAGATACCTATTATTATTATTTATTTTAAAGCGTACATTCGAGGGGGTTACATACATTACATAAGTCAAACGAGTACAGTGATAAGTGATAATGACAATTGGCATGATAGAGGGAGACGATGACCCTACGCGAGGGATTACAATCTACTAATGAGGGGGAAAGAGCAGGAGGTGAGGGGCAGGCATGTCTGTGAGGATGTAGTGACAAGTTTAGTGAAGGTTAAAGGCAAGCCTGAAGAAATGGGTATTCATAGTGCTTTTGAAGCTGGTGAAATGTGGAGGGAGGTCTGATGTGTTTGGGGGGCAGTGATGTGTGCCAGGTGTGGGTGAAGCACGGAGAGAAGTCTTGGAGACGGTTGTGTGAGGTGCTGATAAGGGTGAGAGAGAGCGTGATGAGAAGGCACTGTGAGGAGCGGAGAGTGCGGTGAGGGGGAGACTATTTGGAAATTAGGGCAGACGATGTACGGGAGGGGAGAGGTTCATGGGGAGACGGTAGGTCATGGTTAGTAGCTTGAAATGAATTCGTCTGTGGCAATGGGAAGTCCAGTGGAAGGGATTGGCAGAGGGGAGAGGCAGAGGATTAGTACGAGGAGAGAGGTGGATAAGCCGGGCAGCAGAGTTATGGTTATGGATTGGAGGGAGCGAGGGGTGCTAGCTGGGAGGCACAGAGAGGAGGTTGCGTGTTCTAGGCGGGAGAGTGAAAAGGCATGGACAGCGTTTTGTGGAGTGTCATAGGTGAGGAATGAGCGGGATTTGTATGGAGAGATGTGATTATCAGGTGAGGCGGCAGGCATGATGGTGAGGGTGTTTGGGATGTGGTGGTTTGAAAGATAGAGCAGAGTCTGAGGATTACCCACAGGCAGCGGGAACGTGCGGGAACGTCGTGAGAGTGTAGAGCCGTTTGACTGTATAGAGAGATCAGTGGCAGGTGGTAGAGTTGGAGTGGTGGAAGAAAGATGTGAGTTCTGTTTTGTCTGTCGTGTAATTATTGTTTTTTAGGAGACGTGATGAGAAGAAGGAGGAAATGGACGACAGTCAGGGATCCGGTGGAGAAGTAGAGACATGGAATCATGTGTTGGGCCAGAGATTGTAGAGTTGTGGGGGTATCATCAGGCATACAGGTGGTGTAAGAAAGCCATGTGAGCTATGAGGTGACTCGAGGCCAAGGGTTGGTAGATAGAGAAGATTAGTGCCCAGGGACTTGACCCTGGGGGACACCGACAGAGATAGGCCGGGTGGTGGAGGTGGTGAGGAGAAGTGGAGACGCTGAAAGTCGATCAGTGGAGGTACGAGGATGTGTGTAGGAGTGTGTGCCAGCTGTGATGCCGAGGTGAGGATGGAGGATTTGTAGCCAGGAAGGAGAATGTCGACAGGTGGCAATGGCAGGAGACAGGTCTGAAGAGTAGGGTGACAGAGTAGTGGCGTAGTGGAGGCTGTAGCAGTTACTAGGTCATTACATGGACTTTGGTGTTAGGGCGGGTTTCGGGTAGAGTGGTGGCGGTCGCGAAAAACCATGTTGATAGGGGTAAGAGGAGAGTGGAGGGTGTGTCGTGGGAGGAAAGCTGAAGATAGATCTTGCTGCTCGAAAGAGGTTGTTGGAAGCTCAAGAAAGGAGCAGTGATGTTGTGGGCGATAGTGTTGGGACAGAGAAGAGGGTGGTCTAGGGTGTTTTTTTGCTAGGATTGGGTGATAGTAGCATGTTGTGTATAGGCGGAAGGGAAGATGGCAGTGAGGGGTAATTGATAGTTTGAAGAGATGTGTGTGGAGGGCAGTGGGGAGGATAGAGCTAGTGAGGTGAGTGGGTTGTGTAAGGTGTGTGATGCGTGGTCAAGATTGTAGGTAGTTGAGGTTGGATGTTGGACTCATATGTGAGAGCTTGTCATGAGTGACGTGGGAAGCAAGTTAAAGGAGGGGAAAGAAGCAGTTTGCAAGGTTGTAGAGGAGGGGTATTGGTGGGAATGCGTGGCTGAAGCTTTCTCTGATGAGGTTGATCTGTATGGGGGAAGTGTGAGTGGCAAAGTCATCTGCTGAAAGGAGGGTGAGGTGAGGAGGTTTTGGTGGACGGAGAAGAGAGTGAAGGATTTGAATAATTGTGTCTGGGGTGGTGGGACAGGGAGGATATAGAGAGTGGTGAATATGTCCTGTTTGGTGAGGCGTGGTTTGGGGCGGACTTCAAGTGTCTGCAGTGAGTGTTTGTAGAAGCAATGCATCAATGGAGTAGTTTTCTTCCAGGGGCGTGTCGCAGCTCTGGAAGCACGCCTCAGCTTTGTTGGTAGCAGGACTGGGTGCCCAGGGGTTGTTGTTGATGGTGCGGGTTTGCTGTCTGTGTTGTGAGAGGAGCGGACGAGTTCAAGGGCGGTGATGGTATTGTTTGTTTAGAACGTGGTTGGTGTGGTCTGGGTCATTGAATGCAGGATTAGTGTGAAAGAGTTGCAAGTGAGTCAGAGAAGAGTGTGAGGGTTGAGGTTTTGTAGAATCCTGCGGGTCGGACTGGATATGAGACAGGCGGAGCAGGTGGGGAGGAGATTAGGTGGTGAAGGTAAGAGGTTGTGGGCGGGATATAGGGGATGGTGGAGACGGTAGAGATGTCTGATATAGTGGGCAGAGGCGGGTGAAGATGTGGTGCAGTGTGTTTTGTCCATCTGTGTTGAGTGGCTCCTTGTGCACTGGGAGAGATTGAAGGAGGATGCAGGAGCTGAAGGAGTTGGAATATCGGGGGGAAAAGGTGCTGTGACAGATATCTTTGCGAAGCTGCGGCTGCCCCATAGGGGTGAATAGAGCAAAGGTATGCCTGTGTGAACTACGTATGCTCAGTTAACCCCTATAGTGTCATTGTTGTCTACAGTCTGTCAATATTACCACTCACCGGCAACTGTTTAGTGAGGTACCATGCGTCTTGCTAGTAACGGGTTTTGGACCCCCTTTTGCCCTTCTTAGAATACAGCCTGCAATCTTCGTGTTTGTCTGAGTTCCATTAAAGGTGTTGAACGATGCTGCAATTAAGTAGCTGTGTGGGCCGCCATGTGTAGTGTGTGTTCAAGAAAATATTCCCCACACCATGACCACCACCCACACCAAGCTCTGAACCGTGATACAAAGGCAGGA
Source organism: Phyllomedusa bahiana (assembly GCA_025379985.1). Lineage (NCBI taxonomy): Eukaryota > Metazoa > Chordata > Amphibia > Anura > Hylidae > Phyllomedusa > Phyllomedusa bahiana. The sequence continues at coordinate 285,313 of JAODAL010000624.1, read as the reverse complement.
TGGATTCCATGCTTTCATGTGTTGTTGACGCAAATGTTCTGACCCATATCCGTGACGGATGGTCGCAGCAGAAAATCGAGACTCAATGCAGGACCAGGCAACGTTTTTCCAATCTTTACCTGTCCAATTTCGATGAGCGTTGGGCAAATTGGAGCCTCAGTTTACTGTTTCTTAACTGAAAGGAGTGGCACCGGTGTGGTCTTCTGCGCTGTAGCCGTGTTTCTGCCTCAAAGTTCGCCGGTACTAGTGCGTTCAGAGATGCTTCTTCTCTCGCCTACCTGTTGGGTTGTAAGGGGTGGCTGTATGTGCGTCACTGTTGCTTTCTAGTCATGCGAACCAGTATGCCACCATTCCTCCTGTGGAGCCTCTGGCTCCCATCTGTGTGCAGATAGTCATTTCCGCCACACAGGACTGTGCCGCTCACTGGATGTTTTTGTTGCTTTGTTCGGACGAATTCTGTCTGTGAATAACCTAGAGAATGGTTGTGAGTGAAAATCCCAGTACGATCAGCGTTGTGAAATACTGAGATCAGACCCTTCGTGTGGCACAAGTAACAACCATGCCACGTGTCAAAGGCACTCAAATGTCACCTTTCTTCCCCATACTGGATGCTCGGTTGAACTCTGCAGGGAGATTGTATTGACCATGTATGTACATGCCTAATGCACCTGTGTGGCCGCATGTGAGTGTGGCTGAGTAGAAATTAAGTGGTGAATCAGCAGTTGGACAGGTGGTTCCTATTAAAGTGGTCTCGGTGAGTGTATATGTGTCGAGGGTAAATATGGGCCTACTGATAAATAGGCCGTGGTGGAACAATGTGGAATGGTAGCCATTCGTCGGTTTATGAGGGACATCGGTTTGATTAGTGTTTGGAAGCAGCGCAGCGCACCAAATACACAACAGGATAATAATAAAGAGGAAAATGGGAGCACATAGCACTTTGGTCCTTTGTAATCAAATAAATATTTTAAACTTTAAAAAGAATAATCTCGTTATTAAATATAAAACACATATAAAACAATAAATAATAATAATAATAATAATAAAGCTACGCATTTCACATCCACCTGGCTCGCTTCATCAGGCATTACGCAAAGAGGAGGGAGCAGCCGGAGTTTAAATAGAGTTCCTGACGATGTAATAATGAGAAAGTCAGAGGGGTCTAATTGAGTGGGTTACAGGCTAATGGTTTAAAGTGTGGAGAGGTTAACAACAGTGGTCCTCCTGGATTTAACTGCGCATCTGTAATTTATCCAAGTGTTTAGTGCACATTTAGTTAGTGATTATACATTTATCCCGCTTCTTTGTAATATTACTATGGACCACTGTAATTACTATGTGTCTCCATCACTGCAATTTAGTGTGTATTTTCGTGTCACTGTATGAATAATCAATTAGCTTCATTAACGTTTTCTTGTGTTTCCTGTGTGTACTGGATTTCGGCATTGTGTATGAGTTGTGTCATCCACTCACACCAGGCGTCTACCCACTGTAGTGGGTGTGACGTAGTTCTGTCATTGCCATAGTGCTGACACACACACTGTGGCCAACTTCATAAAAAGTCAATTCACCTACCAGTATGTCTTTAGAGTGTGGGAAGAACATGAGTACTCATAGGAAACCTATGTAAACCTTGGGAGGGACACAAACCACATGAAGATATCTGTTCTTTGTCACGTACTAACCCAAGACCCCAGTGCTGACTGGAAAACTGTGCTACAAGTAATAGGGCACTAGAAAGCCTGCCTGTTGATGGACGAGTATGACAAATTTCTTGTATTGTATCGGGCAGCTAGGTGTGGTAAATGGATCCTTGAAGTCTGACACATTACCTGAGAACTGATCATGCGCTGGGAAGAACGGGCAATATTAGCAGGCAGACCAAAGAAAGCAGGCTTATCATCCTCTGGCAGGCTTTCAATCACATTGCGGTACTCCTACAGGTAACAGAATAGGAGGATTAGAATGTACCTGAAGATGAAGCCAATTGTAGATCATACAAATCTTCTTCATATTTAATCAAAGATGTGATGGACTGTAGTGAAATCGTACAGATGTTAGCCAAAAAACTCTAAAACAATGGAAAATAGCTGTCGTATCAGGGAAACTGTATAATTGGTTATTCTTTCCTGAAGCGCAGTCATAACAGATGTGGCCGTTTTCTCAGCTCCATTAATTATCATCAAACTTACTTAGACTCCTAGACGTTGTATATTGTTATATATTGTTATATGAAATGATACATCTATAATGCAGGATATAATTGAAGAGTTCATGTTGTGAAGCGTGGGAGGGCATGTGACAAAACCCTGGTGGTAGTCAACAGTGGAGCTTATTGCTCTTGTGGGGTAGGTTGTCAGTTTATTTGCAATTGGGTGCAGTGTGTGTTCTCTCATACAAGTTGTGTGACAGGTTGGTATTGTGGCAATATATCCATACTCTTCCAAAATAGTGGCAGACACTATATAGCAATAATTATATTTATTAAATTTTTGCAACTTCCATTTTCATAGACAAATCTCATCAGAAAAACAGTAGTAGTAGATGCTTGAAAAAGAAGTAGTCTCCTTCGAAACATTGCACAGTGGTGGTGGTGTGCCCGTGTCTGGGGTCTCGGCTAGTCCATTAGATGATGTATATGGTGCGGAAAAAGGTGTCTGTCGGCCTGATCGTCTAAACGTTCCAGTATACCAGAGCTTTTTTTCTGCTAACGTAGATGTGTCTAATGATGAAATTTGTCTATAAGAAAATGAACGTTGCACATATTTAATAAATACAATTATTGCTATATAGTGTCTGCCACTATTTTGGAAGATTATGTGAAGCCTCTGGGAAGGGCTTATGTGAAGACAGGGCTGCCATCAGTCACCTAATTAAGAACCGGTTTCAGGGCCGATACAGTCCTAAATTCAGAAATGGAAGCACCATCCCATTACTAGTTCCTATTGTTTAAACTATAATCAAGTGGGCCCCTTTTAGATTATGGCCCCTGACAGGAGTACTGCTCATACTGCCCTATTGGCACCCCTGTGTGGAGACACTTAGCTCTCAAGGTATACAGTCTAGATATTTGATTGGGGTATTCTCTGTGGTTGGAGCGTTTCATAAATGGGTGTTATGTTTTATTAGTATATAAGGAGGATGTGTGGACGGGGATGGGGCGGGGCAGGAGCGGGGGGCCGGCACCTCGTCGGTCCATAGACTATCATTACTAGCAGGCGTCTATACGACGCTCGCCTAGAAAATGACCATGTCTCTTATTCATCCACCCGCGCGGATTCGATGACCGAGCAGTGGAGAGGAGACGTAATCATGGTTTTCTTATGAGAAGTGTGTTTACCGTAAGACGGGACGTATTCCAGCCGTTTAATTAGCGCACTACAGCGCGTTAATTACGGTGACTGAAATACGGCCATCTTTAACCACTGTGAAGATAGGCCTAATATATGGGACGAATTATTTAGGTATGTGTGTGTGGGACATATTAGGGTGCAAAGGATTGCGGATCGTCTTCTCCAGGGCGTACTTCACCGTAAGGGTCACTATAGGGTATATCTTTCGGGCTATAGGGACAGCATCCTAAGACGTACACATACCCATAATTGGGGAGTCCAAATGTCAATTATTGTTTTAATTATTAGTAAAAGTTATGTTTTAAAAAGGTGTCCTTTTTCCCATTTTCCCTAGTCACAGTAGTCATAGATTAGAAGGCTTCGGATAACACAAAAGTAGATGTCCCACCTATTATTGACACCTGAGGGACAGATTGCTGAACAGTGAATTTTCTAACTATATATTTAGTGTGACTCCTTCCATTCTGCATAGTATTCTCTCTAAATATACTGTTACATTATGTATATCAAATAAGAAAAATTGCAAATTTACTCATCTTGTATTCAAAAGTTCACTTCACCATAGCTAGTTGGTATAGATATAGATGTGCAAAACAAGTACCACACCCAGGTGTCGCACAATGCATATCTAACTCCAACACAGGGACAGAGGATGTGAATATTCCCTTCAGATAAATGTTTTAAGTGTGGCTCCCCGGGCGCTGACTTGTACCACTGTCTTTGGGAATGCCCTGTATCTATAGATTCTGGAAAGGGGTGGTGGATTACATAAGACAATTCTGGGTGCGTCTCTTTTCTAGTTGCGCCGCTTGGGCATTATTTGGGCATATAGATTGCGATGTTCAGACCTTTCTAAAATGGAAGCACTGGTGTTACATGTGGTAGCAGTTGCAGCCAGGAAATCCATTTTACACATATGGTTACACCCCAATGGCCCTCTCCTGCAGTTGTTTAAAGACAAACTCATGTTTCTCCTACACATGGATTGGGTGAAGGCAGTGACGCACAAAGAAATCAGAGTCTGTACATTTTTTGCCCCATGGGGGCGATTATTAACATTCTGCCCTCTGAACTCAAAAGTAAAATTAAAAATTGCTTCGGATCCACAACGTGGTATCTAACGCAACAACTGGAAGGGGACGAACCGATTGACATATAGCAGGCTAGCAATAAAATTGGTTCCTGTGGGCTTACTGCCATTATCAGCTGAATCAGATGCCAGATCTTTCACCTGGGTAGTGAAAGGGCATTTTGCGGTTCCCCGGAGGCAGGCCTTTGCATCCAACATCCATTCATCCAAGAGTCTTGAAGCAGACCAGGGTTCGGGGAGCATGGCCAAATAAGCAGACATGGGCGGGGGTGGAGAAAGGGTTACCCATGGCAGCAGAAATTTGGACTCAACACCTTGCACTCTTGTGGTGCTAAGGCTGAACAAAACAATTGAGCAAAAGCCAAGATAGACACAATTGCCTGACAGCAGTTGATATTGTTTTATGGTTTGTTTCTTTTCTGCCTTCATTTTGTTTAGAAGGCTAAAATTCTAAAATGTATCATCAATGTCGGCTATGTGATTGTTGTTGATCATGTATTTTGTTACTATATGTTGACTTGCCATCTAAATGTTGTACGACTGACATTGGTGATTTAATAAGTTGAAAAAAAAATACACCCAAATTGAAGTTTTCTAGAAGCAAGTTAAGACATTGGTGTCTTTATCGGATCTCAGCTTTCCTGGTCCAGCAGAGCAGCCGTAGATAAACAAAATCATACTCAAACCTTAATTAAGTACTCTGTTTTTTATGCCGAGTGCTTGTGATTTTTTGTGATTGTCTTTTATTTGTTTCTATTAAACTTGTGTTTGCTTAACCAGTTCCTGACTGGGCTATTTACCCCCAATCCTAACCAGGCACCATTTCCTTTTCACACAGGTATGAATGCTGCAACACTTTTTTGCACTGAGTAATTCCCACAAATTTTGTCACCTATTTTACATGATGTGTTAGGCTTAGTTTTATGTAATTTTTACATTAGATTTTTTTTATAATATGAGAGAAATTAGTAAAAACAAAATTAAAAAGACTTTTTCACATTTTTTAATTATTATTACTTTTTTTTAAACAGCAAAAGTGGAGCTAAAATAATTTTTGTAATTGTGCCATTTTTGCATCATGGACATTTACATATAGGTGATATAAAGCCGTAGGGTCGTCTGGGACAGGGCTAAGGCCCGGTTCACATAGCTTATTGCCGACGTAATTGCGGGGACGGATTTTGCCCCGCAATTACGCCGGCAGCCGTGCAGCGGGAGAGGGGCGGGGGGGGAGGGGGAGGGGGGGGGGGGCGGCAGCTCGCTGGCCCCATAGACACTCATTATTCACGGCGCGTAAATGCCGTAAATAATGTGCATGTCACTTTCTCCCCCCGCGGCGTATTCGCGGAGCGGGGAGGAGAGACGGAATCCATAGTTCTCTATGAGAACTGTGGATTACCGTAATGACTGGGACGGATTCCAGCCGTACAGCAGCGCAAATCAGCGCCCAAATAAGCCGTGTGAACGAGGCATAAAAGTTGCGGTTGGGCACTGTTAATGTTCTCTTAATAATACTGTATTGCGTGTGTTTTTATTATTACTTTATTTCACATATTGTGTCCCCTAGGTGGTCAGAAAAAGGCATTTTTACATCATTTTTTTTCATCACTGATTTCCCTGTATAGTATATTAGCCTCAGTGACAGGGGAAATATAGGGGAAAACAACCCCTAGTACTTACTACAGAGCTGATATGGGTCTATGAAAACCCAGTAGCACCTGTAACTACAGAGTCCTGTTGGTCATATGACTGCCGGCTTTCAGCCTGTCTGTGCATACAGTGCTGTATATACACTGATTTGGAAAACAGGAATAGTAATAAACTGTCCCCGTCTTCTCAGTGGAGAGCCAGCTTTTGCTGATAACCAGCTCTCCACTAATTCACATATTTGAGATCTCTGCATGGATGTTCCAAAACAGTAAAGCCAGTACCTGGAGGCTTATAGTCAACAGGGGAGGTGGAGGGAGGTGAAGGGAGCGGGCAAGTGGTTGAAGGGGTACTCTCATTTCATTGATTAGTTTTAAACATGAAGACAAAAGGTAAATAAAGACTATTACCAAATGCATTACTGTTTTGATTTTGCTTGATTTCATAGTTAGAAGTTGGATGCGGCTCTGTGAAACAGCATGGTTAGACGACATTTAAATCAGCAGTGTGTGCATTTCTTTTGTCTCTCTAAATCCAAAATTGTCCCACAATGACACAAAGATGCCCATCTGCATTTTAAAAATTGAGTGTTCAGTATTTAAACATTAAGGTTTATTTTCTGAGACTAATATAAATAGCCTATCCTTAGAACAGAAGATCAGTATGAAATTGGTGGGGCCTGCACCCAGACCTTTATTTGATAGCTGTGTGGGTGAAGTGGTCCAGTGCCGACCCCTTTCTTTTTTCTTTGGGAAATACTTTTTTCCAAAAACCTGCACTGCTTCCTATTTTGGGCCCCGGGGTTTAAAAGGATTTGTTCTACAGTTACAAGAAATTAAAAATAAAATAATTAAATATACTGTAATTTTAAAATGCCCCCTAAAGATATTTTATGATCTACTGGTGGACACAATGTGTAAAATTTAAATAAAATAATAAATAAAATGAAAGGGGTATGTTCCAGGGTTATTTGGACGCTTTTTTCGGAGGGGTTTTCTGGGGTTTCCCGCCCAAAAACAGCATCCAAAACACCTCCAAAATGCCCCAAGCTCATTTAATTGATTCCTATGTAAAACAGTGTTGTAGCACTTCTTTGGAAGCTGTTTTGGGGCCCTTTAAAAAGAAGTGTCATGAATTCTAAAAGTGGTTTTGAGGGGTTTTTTCTGGGTTTTTTTTTTACCATTTTCCCGGACTTTTTTTGACCGGGCTTTTAATTTTATGGGTGAAAACAGTGTGGAAAACCTAGTCCAAAACCTCATCCAAAAACCTGCTGAGAAACAAGTCTAAAACCTCTTCTGAAGAAGCGTGTTTCAGGTGAGGAAAACCGCTTCGAAAACAGCATCAAAATCAGTCGTGTGAACACACCCTAACAATACAAAAGCAAAAAATAAAGGAACAAAGCCACCAATAACCTAAATAATAGCTTGTAATCCTGCCCCCTGTGTAAAAATAACTGCAAATTAAAAGGGACACACGTTTTAGTGTCGCACTGTAGTTTAACAGTAATTTTTTTTTCTCCTAAGTTCATAAAAATACTCATGTAATAATGAAATAAAAATAAGTTTTACAGCTTTCAAACCTGAAAAAATATCTAGCCATGAACGAGGAGAAAATGGCCTACTCTTGAACTGGTTGATGCACAGGTAACCATGACAAACTAAAAATTACATATCTTTCACCCAAATCTCTATTGCAATCTCTGTGATCGGATACACTGAAAACTCACTGCCTTAACAGATACAGAGAGCCGCATCTTGCCTGATTACTTAAACCACCCAAGCTCTTACACCAGAAATCCTACCATTATGCTGCAGGAATTAGGCAGAGAGATTGACAGTGGGAACGTCATCTTGTTTCCTCTTATCCCTGCTGCATGAGCATAGAAAAACTGTTCCAGATAGGAGCGAAGAACTCTTAAATCAAAGTAGTTATCTACTCGTCCTCCATAAATTGCATTCTCTAAAAGACCATTAACAAAGTCCCACTGGAAGGTTCTGCCACCTGCAAAAAGGAATACATTATATTTAATATAGAAAACTCATACACACGTCAATATTACAGTTTGTTTCCATTTCATTATTTTGTAACAGCCCCTTTAAAGGGAATGTGTCATCAAAAAATGACTTATTGTTTAACTCACATTTTTATGTTAAACCCTTTTTTTTAGGAATTTTTGGTTTTTTTGTTTAATTTTTCCCATAATTTTGGTTTTTTTTCTAATAATAAAGTTTCATTTTTGGCCCACAAGCCAAAAAATTTGACCTTTGTTCTGTTTAGAAGCTTTTCAGGTCTCTCATTATCAGTAAAAAGCAGGCAAGCAAAAGGAGACACATTGTGTACAGATAACACAGACTCCTCAGTCACAAAGGAGATGTAAGCTCCCCCTCTCCCCTCCCTTCCAGTGAAAACTCCCTAAAAGTCTATGGGACAGAATTTTGCTTTGAACCCCATGGGGGTGAGCTCTGTAAAATAACCTCTGACGTGTTTAAAGCATGCAAGCAAGAATGTCTTCCCCCAATCTTATAGACGACCGAATTAAGAAATCTACAATCAGGAAATAAATACGGCTGAGAGGAAAATAATATGGATCAGGGTCTTGATTTAATAAGTAAAAAAATAAATAAATAAATAAAAATTGGCGACAGATTCCCTTTAAGTGATTTAATACAAAACATATAGCGGGCCCACACCATGGACAAGAGTAGTGCTACTTCTGCACAATAGCAAATCCTTATTTTTAAACCTAGACAACCCCTTGAAATCTGGGCATTTTGATACCCAACAAATCAAATGAATGTCCATTACATGTAAGTCTTTGAGCCACTGCCCTCTGTCAAATTTGTTACACGTTCTCCTCATCTACTTCTTAGTTTTATCTGTTTTTGGAAAAGTTGGCTGACAACCAAGATAACCAACATTATAGAACACATACAGGATACCAATCAGCTTTCTTAAACTCACAATTAGAATATCTGCCTAGATATACAGCAACACAGAGACAACTTTGCAGATTTGTGGATTTTCCAATTGGTTGGGTCCCCACCAGTAAGATTATTAATTGCATACACCATGAATACACTATAAATCGCTGTCAGAAATGAGAATGGGTCTAAGAGGAAAGAAAAGTACAAACGAAAGGTCAATACATCTCCTCATTTTCATATCCACTCCTGTGTTTGGCTTAACCACCTTCAAAAAAAGGGCAATTTTTATCATAACAGCGCGCAGGTCCCCACAGAGAAAAAAATTTATAGAATTTTTGGGCCCCCCTGAGAATAAAACATTTTTGGTAAATTCGAGAAAATTTTTGATTCGTAGAAAAAAATACACGAAAAAAAGTATGCCCTATGACTGAAATGAATACACTTCAACTTTTGAAATCAGTCTGGTTTTGCTTGAGGCGCTGAGGACCATACGCAATTCAACCATATCCAGTGCATTCTAGTTATAAAACTAGTTTATACATTTGAAGGGGTTTAACGGCAAATACGCCCCGCAATTACGCGGAACTACAGAAGCCCGCGCCGACTCCCCTATGGGGGGGTTTTGGGGGAGGGGGGCACCCGCCGGCCCATAGACATTCATTACTACAGCGCAATTGCCGCTAGTAATTGACATGTCACTTATTCCCCCGCGGGTCTTGTCCCCAGGGGGGGAAAGTAATCCAAAAGTTCTCTTTTGAGAATGGGCTACTTGCCCCCATTGACCAGTACGGTGAAATACGGGGCGAGATATTCCCAGTTTTCACGGTTTTAAAAAAGCCTTACGTGTTTTTGCTTTGCTTTTTTTTGGGCACTAGGGTGGGGAAACCCGTGCAGGGTTGTGGCGTTTGTTGTTTGGCCAAAACAGCTACAAAAACTGCATGTGATTTTAGCAGTATGTTGCTTTTTTTCAAATTTTTTACTTTTTATTTTTTATTTATTGAATTATAGGTAAAGGGGTATGTCTACAGGGGGTGGACAAAAAAAAAACTGAACCAATCCTATAAAAAGTTTAAAAATGATTTTTTTTGTCCACTGCCTGTCACAAGCTGCCAAAAAGAAAAAACATTTTTTTCACATTTTTTCAAGCGTTTTTTACAGAAATACAAAGCATTATAATTGATGTGGATTTCTGCAAAAAAATGGCCAAAAAAAAGTCCACCTTTTAAAAGACTCCAATTTTAAAATTATAGCGATCGTATAGATTAATGTTTTCCAAAGGGTATTTAAAGCATTGATGGCCCCCCAATTTAATTATTTAAACTTTAGAATTTAAAAATTTTTTAAAAACCCGATAGGTTGGGGGTACTTTTTTTTTATTTTTGTTTCTTTCTTACTTTCTGTATTCACAACCTATAAAGACCCCTGCGGGACAGCATCTCCGGTTACAGAGAAAAGCTGCCTCATCTCAAAAATAAGTTTTGTTAAATCAACACCTTGATAAATGTCTATCTGGTGCCTGTCACCTGCTGGTTTTAAACAGACACACACGCTAACAATTGCCCCCCCCAAAAAAGTCATCGACAGCTCACAGAAAAAATACCTATTTAAAAAAAAGCTATTCTGACATAAAAATCAGAAGAAACCTTACCCGTTTTAGGTCAATTGGGAACCAAAATTATTTAAATTTTTGCCAAACCAAATAATGAGAAGAAAATTTTTTAAGGGGCATTTTATTACTTCTCCCAAAAGTCAAAAGTTTCCAACATGGGATTACTAGCCTTTAAAAAAAGGGACGCCCAAGTATTTTATTTCTTTGGAGGCTTCGTTTGGTTTTTGGGCAAAATCGATTTTTTCCGACACACCGGGGGTGTATTTTTAAAACCCCAGAAACACATTTTTCTTTTTAAAACAAGGGGAAAACTTCAAAGAAATCACTAATAAAAGTGGGAAAGGGCATTGTGGACTGCCAAAAGCTTAAACACCGGGGGTCAATTTCCAGGTACCCTAAGGTTCCTTTCATCTAAACAAAAATTTTAAACACAAGTACAAAAAAGATTGGAATGTCCAGCCATCAACCACCGGAAGGAATGGGTCTGTGTTCAGAGATGAACTGCTTTGGTCGACATGTGCAATCAACTCAAAAAAAAAAGAAAAAGCCTTGTGAAGATGCTGGCGGAAACTGGTAAAACTGTGTCATTACCACGGGAAAACGAGTACGTATCAACATGGGCTAAAATGCCACTCTGCGGAAAAAAACCTTTACCCCAAAAGACACAAATAACCCCGATTAATTTTTGCAAATCACACAGGAACAAAAAAATAATTTTTGAGACAGTCCTGTAGTCAAAAAAAACAAAATTTAATGTTTGGCCACAAGACTATTTTTATGTTTTGGGAAAAAAAAGGAGAAGCTTGGAACCTAAGAAACCCCCAACGTTAAAACCCGGGTTTGGCAGCATCATGTTTGGGTGTTTTGCGCAGGGGGATGGGGTGCACTTCAAAAAAGTGGCATCATGAAAAAAAAGATTATGTGGCAATACTGAACCACCTCAAAAAATCACCAGGAAGTAAAGTTGGACAAAAAATGGACAATAACCCCAATATACTGCCAAATTGGTTAAAAGTGGCTTAAGGAAAAACCAAGTCAATGTTTTAGATGACCAAACAAACCCCCTGACCAACCCAATAGAAAATTTATGGGAAAGCTGAAAAGGCAGGTGCCAGCAAGGCGCCTACAAAACATGGCCGTTCCCCATTCTTCAGGATAATGTCCCAAAAATTTCCCTCCCCAACTATTGTGAGAAGTTGTGGAAGAATTTCCAAAAAGTTTACCCAAGTCATATATTTAAAAAGGCAATTCCCAAAAAAATAAATGTAAGTAATTTTTTGACTTTGCAAAAAGTAATAAAAACGCATTAAAAAATTCTCCTCTCCTAAATTTTTTGGTAAATTTGGCAAATAAAAAAATTTTTTGGGAAATTTCCAAAATTGACCAAAAAGGGAGGTTTTTTTTTGATTTCATGTCAATAGTGAGAAAAACATCATGGTGTTTTTTTTTTTTATATATGTTCCCCAAATTCGGGTTTTCACTGGGGCCAGGCCCACTTCGGGGAGAACAAAGTGTGATATGCCATCAATTTCTCAAGTGAAATAATCTCTTTAAGCAAACAGCTTATTCCTGCAACACAAGTTCTGTCATGTTACAGAGCTTGCATTATACACAGCAGCCCCAACAGTTTACACCAATGTTTCGGTTTCATTTGTTTTTGGATGTGTTGGCTAATTTCCTCTTTTTTTGAATAGTGCACTTGGAGGGGTGGCAGCCTTCATCTTACTTGTGCACTCCTCTCAACTGTCTTTGTTACCCATGCAATGGAGGCTTTGGCTGCAGAAGAGGCAAATCTAGAGATAGAGGTGGTTAGCGGGCATACACACTTTGATCAAAATGTGCACTAAAGACCTCAATTACATACATATAGAAAATATAGCAGTATTGCATTTTAAATGATCTGTAAATTCAAAGTTTGTATGGGTTTTAGTGCCTTCTGGGTGCTGCTTTTTGCGTTCATATTTTGTGCTACAGCCAGAATAGATTGAATCAGTTTGTTTCATTTGTGTGTGCTTGCCCCGATTTATTTTTTTTTACTTTTTGTCTTTTTTTTTTTTTGCATATGGGAGCAATGGCATGAGTGCAATAACCATGACTGCCTGTTGCAAATTTAAGCTGTGCAAAGGATTCCCACCAATAACATTTATCATATATTGCACCCACTGAAAAGCGTGACCATGTGGTGCCTCTCAGTCAGCCTGGGAAGTGCTATCATTTTATCACATACTTGGTGCTTTTAAAGACTGCCCCTAAACCACAATTGCACCCTACGAGGATCTGTCTGTGTAATGTCAGACTTCTTAAATGTTTTTAGGTTTCACATATAAAATGCAATAGAAGGTAAAATGAGGATCTGCATGCTGCTGTAGTCCTGGTGAATCTACATACTATAATAGACTTTACAACTAGGCACTGTAAATCCTCCCGGGTTTCGGCTCTTCACCCTGTGTGTCAGGCACGGTCTGCAGGATAAATGAGGTTGGCTCACAATGTTAAGGTGCTAAGTAATTTATTGTCATGTGGACTCAGGATAAATTAACATGATTGCAGCTCAGAGCTAAATGGAAGGATAAAAAGGAAATAATCTCCAAGGTTTAAATTGAATTTAAGATTCATAAAGTACAATGGGAACTTCATTGACTGCTATGTATTACTGATGAAAGAATATTTAAAAAAAAAATGTATCTTTATTCAAGGCACATTTATAAGCTATAAATACAATGTGTTCATGTCACAAGTAATTAAGGCTTAATTCCACTGCAGCAACAGTGTACAGATATATGAATGAGTAGTAGGAAATCTTTACACAATCTTTAGCTTTTCCTCCTACTTTATTCTGTGGGGTGTGCAAGTTCTAGCTGTCCAAGAACAGATCGATTTCCTATCTGGGTGACCACAATGCAAGAGCATGGAGCTATGTATACAGTGGTGGTCACCAGAAGCTTGGTTGGAAATATAGTAGAATGCTCTTCAGTCTATACAGACTTGTTATAGTTTCCTCTTAATGAGGTAACAGAAAGCATAAGGCTATGTTCACACGGCTTATTGACGGCGTAATGGCGGGACGCATCTCGCCCGCAATTACATCGTGTGCCATGCAGCGGGGGTGGGGGGGTTGGCAGCTCGCTGGCCCCATAGACATTCATTATCCACAGCACGTATGCCGCCGTGAATAATTGACATGTCACTTTTTTCCCGCTCGCGAAATACGGCGAGTGGGGAGAAGACGGAATCCATAGTTCTCTATGAGAACTGTGCATTACCGTAATGACTGGGACGGATTTCAGCCGTATTTTGCACAGTATGGCGCGAAATACGGAACGAAATCCGTCCAAAAATAAGCCGTGTGAACATGGCCTTAGAATACTGTAAAAGTAATCAAATTTCTGGGACAAAAACACAGGGCAAATGTTCAGGTAGGCTAATGCCTAGTGCATACTGTACATACAGTTGTGCTCAAAAGTTTATATAACCCAGCAGTATTTTTTTTTTTCTTTCTTTTTAACCTTTTTTCAGGAGTTTAAATTTATGAATTGTTTTTTTTAACATAAAAAAAAAGTGCCCCATACCCTGATACACAAAACAAAAGAAGTTGACACAAATGGGTTTGAATGGCTACTAAAGGTAACATCCTCACCTGTGACCTGTTTGTTTGTAATCAGTGTGTGCATAAGGGTGCGTTTTTGATGCGTTTTTCAATGCATTTTTTTTGTACAGGAAGGTACAGCAATTAATGCTGTACATTATGGCACACCAATTGCGGCAAAAAACGCGATAAATTCGCGGTAAAATCGCTTCCTGCACAAAAAATGCATTGAAAAACGCATCAAAAACGCACCGTGTGAAAAGCACCCTAAAAGCAGAGTGAGGTTCTAGGATCCAGACTCTTGCACCTTCTATCCAGCCACTGACTTTTCTGGATTGTAAGTCATGGGGAAAGCAAAAGAAATGTCAACGGATCTACAGGAAAGGTAGTAGAACTGTATTAAACAGGAAAGGGATACAAAAAGATATCCAAGGAATTGATAATGTCAGTCAGCAGTGTTCAGACTGTGATTAACAAATCAGTGGCTCTGTAAAAACCAAACCACGGTCAGGTAGACCAACAAAAATTTTGTCCAGAACGGACAGGAAAATTGTTCGGGATGCAAAAAAAACCCCACAAACATCATCAGCTGAAATACAGGACTCTCTGAAAACTAGCGGTGCGGCTGTTTCAAGATGCACAATAAGGTGGCACTTGAAGAAAAATGGTCAAGTCGCCAGAAGAAAGCCATTACTGAACAAATGCCACAAAAGTATCTCGCCTACAATATGACAAACAGCAAAGAGACACACCTCAAAACTTCTGGAACAAGGTCAATTGGAGTGATGAGACCAAAATCAAACTTTCTGGCCACAACCATAAACGTTACATTTGGAGGGGTGTCAACAAGGCTTATGATGAAAGGAACACCATTCCTACTGTAAAGCACGGAGGTGGATTGCTGATGTTTTGGAGAATGTGTGAGCTACAAAGGCACTTGGTCAAGGTTGAAGGAAAGATGAAAGCGGCATGTTATCAGCAAATACTGGAGATCGACCTGTCATTGGCTACAGCAGAACAAAGTGAAGGTCATCTCAGTCTCCTGACCCCAATATCACTGAGCCACTCTGGGGAGATCTCAAGCAAAGCGCAGTTCATGCAAGACAGCCCATGAGTTTACAGGAACTGGAGGCTTTTTGCCAAGAAGAATGGGCAACTTTCTGAGGAAATAAAGAGCCTCATCCACAACTATCACAAAATACTTCAAGCTGTCATTGATGTTAGAGGGGGCAATACACGGTATAAAGAACTGGGGTATGTAAACTTTTGATCAGTGTCATTTGGATGTTTTTTGTTGTCGTTATGATTTAAAAAGAGAAAACAAAGCAGTTTGATAATAAATGTTTTCACCCAACCACTAACCATGAGTGGAAAAAAAGTTTGTGTTATTTATATTCTCTGAAAAAAGGCCAAAAAAGTAAAAATTCTGCCGGGGTATGTAAACTTTTGAGCACAACTGGTAGCTCTGCACAGCAACTGCATGCACAAAACGGCAGGCTACTTTAATCAAGACCGTATGTAAAGAAGCCTTTTAATATAAGATGCAATAAATTAAAAGCTGAACTAGTTTAAGCGATATACATATCCTCTAACGATGGAAACGTCCACAAAGTTGCCTACCTGAGGTATGTAGTTCCTCCTTTCTTGACACACCCAAAAAAAAAAAAAAAAAAAAAAAAAAAAAAAAAAAAAAAAAAAAAAAAAAAAAACAAAAAAAAAAAAAAAAAAAAAAAAAAAAAAAAAAAAAAAAAAAAAACCCCATCATAAACCATGCCAGGTTAAATAGAGCTTGTGCTCGAGAGGCTAGCCCACTTTTGCCTATTTGCTCTGGTGTCCATGATTCATAAGTTCTTAACAGGTTCTTTTTTAATCCAGGTGGTGCCTGAAAAAGAGGAATTAAAATAATTATAGACTAAACAGAGTGAGGCTATTTCTTCTCACCACATTAACTACACCCAAATACCATGAGAAAGACTTTGGTCATTTCAGAGAATTTGTGTTGCTATTTAGAGAAAGCTCAGCTTCTCTCCTCTATCATATAACCCTATTTATCACAGAGCTCAGCTTCTCTCCTCTATCATATAACCCTATATATCACAGAGCTCAGCTTCTCTCCTCTATCTTATAAGCCTATATATCACAAAGCTCAGTTGCTCTCCTATATCATATAACCCTATATATCACAGAGCTCAACTTCTCTTCTATATCATATAACCCTATATATCACAGAGCTCAACTTCTCTTCTATATCATATATCCCTACATATCACAGAGCTCTTACAATAACCTAATCCAAAGCTCAGCTTCTCTCCTCATATAACCCTAATATATCACAGAACTTTAGGTTCTCTTTTCTTTTAAATGTTTTTTTTTAAAACATATCAAAAGCCAAAAAATTTAAATTTGTACAAAATTTGGGAAAATCACAAATATGTTCATTTTTCCCTTTTTTTACAGGGGAAAAAAAAAAAAGAACAAGAAAATTAAAACAAAAATTTAAATGTTTTTCCAATCCTTCCAGTACTTGTTTTTTGGGCTTTCCTTTGCTTCCCGTGCTTCGTTTGCCCCCAAACGTGCCCATTCCCAAATTCCCTAAATTCTTTTTAAAGTTGTTTTGGGGAAAACTTTGATATCCTATTTACATAAAATATTTTATGTTTTCACCCAAAATTTTTTTAGAGCAAAAACATCCCATTCGGGTTTTACTTTACACACTTTAAAACCATCTAAATTGAAAAAGCATAAAAAATTTCTACTTGCAATGATTGAGCGGGTTTTTGCAGCGTTTTTTTGGACGCTTTTTTCAGCTTTTATTTTTTTTTTTTTTGACAAGCGAGGGGGGGTGTCCCCAAAGCGGGACAACCCAAGGACCCCGTATAACAATCCCCCCAGATCAGCCTATATGGGGGGGAAATTTTTTCCCCACCAATATCTCTGTTTGGGTACCGGGTTTGGGAAAGCCCCTAAAAAACGGGCCCTTATAGCTTTTTGGTTTTCAAAATTGGAAAGCAAGGGGGTTTAAAAACAAACCCCTTTATCTCGGAAAAACCCTTTTTTAGTGTGAATTTTTTTTTGGGAAGCAAAAGGCCCCTCAAACCAATCCTTTCCTTCATGAAAAAAAAGACAATTTATTTTGGAACATTTTAAAGGGGTGGAGGAGGAAGGTTTTATGGATCCCAAAGGGTGTGCAAAATTTTTTTTCCCCCCTCCCGGGCCCAAAAAAAGGGTCCCAAATGAAACAACGGCCCCCTACTCCCCGGTGCACAGGGCGTCTTTGTAACATCTATGTGGCCAAAAATGGCCCACAACGAATTGTCAGGAACATTATTTGGTTAAGTTTTTTCTCTAGAAAAAGGACCCTAGTCCAAAATAACCAAAAAACCCGGGCCCCATTGCCAAAAGAGGGGAAACTTTATCTGCTCCAGGAGCCTGCTCAGAAAACAAAACTTATCTGCCCTCAAATTTTCCCCCCCCATCTTAAAGCCCCTTTGGGGGAGTTATTTCCCCCTATGGTAGACCCGCAGCAAAAAATTTTCCTGTTTTCTACCCCAACTGGAAAACTTACACTGTTTTTTTAAGGCCGGGCAAGAATCTCCAATCTAAGTCAGGGGGAAACCCTGCACCCCATTTTTTTTCCAAAGCCCCCGGGTCCTGTGAAAGGAAAAAATAAAAACAAAGGTGAAATTAAAACCCTAGGGTTTTTTTTTAACCCCCCTCGGGGAAAGTACTTTGCTTTTAATTATCCCAAAAAATTCGACCCATTTTCTGGGAATGACATTTGCGCAAAAAATTTTGGGCTTGAAAATTAATTTAGCACAAAGGATAAGAAAAAAAAGAGATTTGTTTTTCCCGGGGAGTCTAAGTTTAAAATATTTTGGAAAATCAAAAATTTCCCTTTTTTTGTCTGTCAATTGGGCAATACATCCAATCCCACCCTCCTCCATTGCCCAAAAATCTAAAATGAGGACCCCCACCCTGAAAATTTCCGGGTTTTCCCCGGGAAAGAGCCCAGAAAATGTTGCGTGTGGGATTTTCCCCCAATGTATTTTTCCACATCTTCTATCATCCCCCCAAATGGGGGCATTATGGGGAATTTTGATCTAATTGATCGGGGACCTGCCCGTAGGGGAAAATATGAAAAAAAGTCTGCCCAGTGATGCCCTTCCCCGTTAAAACGCTGGTTCAGAACATCGTGTCCCGCAAACCCCGGGGTTTCCCTGTATCCAATTTTTGGCCCCCTTTTCCTCAGCGGGGCCTGCTACATTATAGGCCCAAAAATCAGGGAGATTGCCCCTTTCTTAGTTCGGGGTTTTGCTGAAAAACACCAACCACTGAATCCGGGGTCTCTCCCCCCCCCCCAAATGGGGAACCCCTTGGGAAAGGGGCCCCTTCGATGCTTTTTTTAATTGCTTTTGTCGGGAGGTATAGGGGAGAAAAGTGTTTTTAAATATAACAACTTGGGAAAAAATTAAATTTAAATTTTAAGAAGATTCCCACACCCCAAATTATGAAAAAGGGTAGACCCCCCGGGAATTCCAATTGTTTCTCCATTCCGTTTATAAAATTTAACCCTATATAAAATTTTTTTATGTAGCGGGTTCAAGGGTTTCGGGGTTTATCGGGCCCCCTCCCAAAAAAAAGGGAACGCATTTTTCCACCCCAGTAAAAGGGGGTTGGGTTGGCTCCCCATTTTTTGGGTTTTAATAAAAATTACAATTTTGAAACCCAAAGGAAAAGGAAAGTCCTGTTTTTAATAAAAAACCCAAAAATTCTCCGGAAGATTGTGTGTTTTTGGCCCCTTTATCATGCAGCACTTTAACGTCTCCCAAAATTGCGTACTTTTTTTACGGGTTAGGCGGAAAGGAAAAAAGGGCTGTTGGGGGTTTCAAAATTTTTGGGGGGGCGGGAAAGAAATTTTAGGGGGAAAATCAAGGGGAATGGTTGACAAAAAAAGGGCCCCGAAGGGACATCCCGCCTCGTGCCCTCTGAACATATCTATTGGGTTCATCAAACGATCATTAATCAGTAAGTTAGTACAGGAGCCATGCTGAATATAAAAATAACATTTAAAAAAACTAGGGCCAAAAAACCCTTTTTTGTCAGGGTTGTCATGGGGGAAAGGGGCCCAAGAGACAGAAAAAAATGCCAAAAAAAGCTTTCTAAACCGGGAGCATTGAAGTTTCATACCCTGCCTCCCCCCCTTGAAGCACCGCCCCCCTTATATTTTTAAAACAGATTTTGGGTCTTTAAAAAAAAACCTTTCTTTGTCCCGGGGATAAACAACCCTGGGGCAAGAAAGTTTTTAGGGGGTCTTGTCGCAAAGGTTTTTGGGCTAGAAATTTGTAATCCCCAATTGGGAGCAATGAAAATTGGGGTGATATTTTCAAGTAGAAAAAGGGACCCTTTCTGGTTTAAATTTAATAGGAAGGGGTGCACAGTCAAAAAGTAAATTCCAGGGGTTTTTTCCATTCCGGGTTTATACAGCATTGAACAAAGGGTGAGGTTTGGGGAAACCCCTGGGGGGTTTAAAAAGTTTGAAAAATTTCTACACTAAAACCCCACCCTGGGCCCGGAAATTTTATTTTTGGGGGAAAGGGAAGCATTTCCCGCTCCCCAAACCCTCTTCAGTGAGGGGGCCATCTAACAAAAATTCTTTGCTCCCCAAAACAAATTCGGGGTTGGGGGCAGCTGTGAACCCACAAAAAGATTGTTTTTTTAGCCATGTCTGTTGGGGGGGCCCCTTTTTGGGTTTCCCCTTAAAATTTGAGCATAAAAAATAATTAACTATGCTATCCGGGTTCAGTGGAATTTACTTTGGGAAAAGGGAGATTTTTTAAAACCTATCACGGGTTTTAACCAAACCCCAATGTGATTAAACCCTTGGCGAGCCAGGAGTTTGCCCCGGACTTATTAGCCCCCCTACATTATTTTCTGCTGGGGCCTCCCCCAAACCCACCCTGCCTTCCCGGGGGATAAAATGCACCCCAAACAATTCGCCTTAGTTTCCTTAACATTGTTTTTTGGGACCCCGTGGGAGAAGCACCATATCCCCTTAGGCTTTCAAATCATAAAAACCCTATTTTTTTACAGACCCTCAGCTTCTCTTTTCATATAACCCTAAATATCACAGAGCCCCAGCTCTATCAAATAACCCTTTTAATGTCCCCAGAGCTCACCCTTCTCTTTTCTATAATTTTAAACCCTATAGATCACAGGGGCTCAGCTTCTCTCCCTCTATCATATAACCCTTATATCACAGGGGTTTCAGCTTCCCCCCCATTATCATAAACCTATATATCACAGGCTCAGCTTCCCCTCCCTCTATCATATAACCCTTTTAAAACACAAGTCTCCCTTTCTCTCCTCTATCATAAAACCCCTTTTAAAAATTTTCACAATAGTTTCTCTCACTATCATTCCCCCCTATAACAAGAGCTAAATTTTTCTTTTCCTCTATTTTTAAAAACCCCCCTATATATCACAGAGTTCAGCTTTAATTTTCCCTCCATCATATAATGCTATATATCACAGGGGTTCAGCTTCTCCCCTCTATAATAAAACCCCCTATATATACAGAACCCCCACCCTTCTCTCTGTCAAACGGGGGAGGGGGTGATTTATTTAGGGGATTCTGTTTTGGGTTTTTAAAACCCCCAAATCATTTTTCCCAAGGCTCTTTAATAGTCATACGGGGAATTTTTTAGGCCCTGCTACCTTAAATTTGGTTGGTGTTAAAGAGAAAGTTTTATTTTTTCTGGATGAAATTTAATTTGAAAAAACCTTTTTTTCCCCAGGAAAGCACTGCCTCACCCCCCTCCCAAATTTTTAACACTCTCCCCACAAGGAGAAAAATTTTCCCTCCTAGTTTCTAATTTTCCAACCCGTCCCCAGGTCCAGTCAGGTAAAAACCTGGGAAATTTTTTTAAAGGCCCCTTTTAAAGGCTTTGTTCCCCAACTTTTAAAAGGGGGAAAAAGAAAAGGAGACTTAGGGGCGGGCGCGAAAGCGCCGCCAAAAATTTGGCAAGGGAACACCCCCGCCCATCTTGTGGGTCCCCCAAAGCCCCCCCAAAAAGCCACCCCCAAATCCACCTAAACTCCCATAAGGTTTGGAAAAAAGCCGGGTTTTTAGGGGCCCTTATACCCGGTAGTAGCCCCCCATAACCAGTAGTGCCCCTTTTCAGGCTGGTAGATGGCCCCCTTTTAGCCAAGTAGATGCCCCCTCTGTGCCAGGTGAGCCCAAAAAAGGGAGCCAGGGGAGATGCCCCCCCTTTTGTTAGCCCGGTAGGTGCCCCCCTTTGTTGCCAGGTAGGTGCCCCCATTGGGTTTGCCAAAATAGTGCCCCCATTTTTTGGGCCCGGGGAGTGCCCCCTCTTTTTAGCCAGGGAGTTTCCCCCCCCCCCTTTTTTTTTCCATTAGTGCCCCCCTTGGTTTTCCAAGTAGTGGGCCCCCATTGGTTGCCCTTAGTGCCCCCCCTTGTTTTTCCCGGTATTCCCCATCTTTTTTTGCCAGGTAGTGCCCCCATTGGGGTTTGGGCCCGGTAGTGCCCCCATCTGTTGCCAGGTAGTGCCCCCATCTGTTAGCCAGGTATTTCCCCCTCCCGTTAGCCAAGTAAAATGCCCCCATCGTTAGCCAAGAAATGCCCCCATCGTTAGCCAAATATTTTCCCCCAACGTTTTGCCCAATTGTGCCCCCATCGTTTAGCCAGGTTTGTTGGCCCCCAATTTTGTTTAGCCCGGGAGTGCCCCCCTTGGTTTTCCCGGTAGTTTCCCCCATTGGTTTCCGGTTCCCCCTTGGTTTGGGCCAAATTTTTGCCCCCCTTTTGGGTTTCCCGGGGGAAATGCCCCCATTGTTTGCCAGGGTAGGGGCCCCCCTGTTAAACCAAAGGTTTGTGCCCCCCATCTTTTTGCCAGGGAGTGCCCCCCTCTGTTTGCCAGGGGTAGTCCCCCATCTGTTGCCAGGTAGTGCCCCCTCGTTGCCAAAGGTTTTTGGCCCCCCATCTGTTAGAAAGGGAGTGCCCCCATTGTTAGCCGGGGTTTCCCCCCATTGTTTTCCAGGTTTTTCCCCCTTTTGTTGCCAGTAGTTCCCCCCTTTGCCAGGTATGGGGGCCCCCCTCTGTTTTTCCAAAGGGAGTGCCCCCCTTTTTTTTTTCCGGGTAGTGCCCCCCTTTTTGCCAGGTAGTGCCCCCCTCTGTTGGGCCCGGTAGTGCCCCCTTGTTAGCCAGGGGAGTGCCCCCTTCTTTACCCCGGTAATGCCCCCATTTTTTGCCAGGTAGTGCCCCCCTCCCGTTGGGGCCAGGAGTGCCCCCTCTGTGCAAAGGGGTTTTCCCCCTCTTTGCCATTTTTATTGCCCCCTCTGTTTTGCCAGGGGGGAGTGCCCCACTTTTAGCCAGGTAGTGCCCCCCATCTTTAAACAAGGTAAGGGCCCCCCTTTTTTGCCAGGGGAGCGCCCCCATTGTTTTCCAAGGGGATGCCCCCATTGTTGCCGGGATTTCCCCTCTGTTTTTGAGGGATTAAACCCCCCCAAAGTAATAAAAAAAAATAATAAAAAATCCAAACCCCCTCACCAGGCTCCTTTCAGCGCGGGCCAGCTCCTTGCCGATTTTTTTCAGCGGCGCCCGGGGGGGAAATGAGGGGGGCCGGGGCCGCCCCACACTCCCCCGCAACCCCCCCGTCCCCTTCCCCCGCGCCGCTGAAATGTTGTTTCGGGGGCACCCCACCGGCGCCTTTCATTCAGGGGGGGGGGGAGGGAGGAGGGAGGAACCCCCCTGCCTTTCCCCCCCGCACAGTGAGACCGCGGGGGGGGTGAGTTGGGCCCCTGCGGCCCCTTTTCCCCCCCCTGTAGGGCGGTTTCCCGGCGGGGGCAAGAGTACGCCCCCAGCGCTACTCTTGCGCCGCGGGAATTTTTTAAGGACCCCCCGGCCTGCGGCGGGGGGAGGGGAATGCCAAATCCCCCGGGGGGGGGGCGGGAGGGGAAACCCCCAAATAGCCCGGGGCCCCCCGCCAAAAAAAGGGGGGGAGGGGGGCATGTTTTGTTTAAAGGGGCCCGGCTTCATTAGTGGGGAAGCTACCTGAAAGGCTATATTGTTCAAAACGGCTTA
Source organism: Phyllomedusa bahiana (assembly GCA_025379985.1). NCBI lineage: Eukaryota > Metazoa > Chordata > Amphibia > Anura > Hylidae > Phyllomedusa > Phyllomedusa bahiana. The sequence goes on along the minus strand of JAODAL010000624.1, from coordinate 262,007 downwards.
TTTTGGGGAGGGAAATTCAGCCCGAAATTTCGCCCAAAACTGCCGAATTACGGGTGAAATCCCCCCTCATTACGGTAATCCACAGTTCTCATAGAGAACTATGGTTTTTGGGTTCTCCTCTCCCCGCTCACAAAGACAGCGAGCGGGGGAAAGTGACTTTTCCCAATTTAAATCAGGGCTGAAACCCGCCTTTTGGAAAATAATGCCCTAGGGGGCCGGGCGGGGCTGCCGCCCTCCCCCACCCCCCACCCCCGGGCCAGGGCGAACTGGGGGCAAATCCGTCCCCAGTTACCCGTGAAAAAAAGCCTTGGGAAACATAGCCCGGGTGAACGGGAGAGAGGGTTTTTCTTCCTTTTGGAAAAAAGGGCTAATTTTAATAAAAATTTAACCCCTAAAAATTCATAAAAAAGTAAAAAGACAGAAAAACAAACCAAAAAAAAAGAATAAAATTCAATAGCCCCTATTAATGGGTAAAATTTTGTCGGGCATTTTTTTTCCCTTTTCTCCCTCCCCATTGAGAATCCCTGCCCCTTTTGGGTTTTCAAAACGCCATGCATGTATATCAATAAAAGGTTGGGCCAACAGCACCCTCAATGAAAGGAAATGTTTAAACCCCAAAAAAAGCATTTTATTAGGCTAAAGAATTTTTTTACACATTAGACAAGACCGGGAACAACAACCCCTCCCCCGAACTCTCATACTGTCACTCAGCTAATTTTTTTAAAGCAGACAGAGAATAATCGAAAACACAAAAGTAATCCTAAAAATCTAAACCAAACAGTAAATGAAATAAGTTGGGAATTTTTAGATTGTTTTCAGCCCAAAGTCCAAAAGCAATCCTGTGACAGGGCTTGAAAAAGTTCACGAATTAAAACCCCCTGTAAAAAATACATACGTTTTTTTAGAAAAAGAGGAGCAAAAAGCCCATCAACAATCAGGAAATATAGATAGTGAATGACAGAATGTAATGTGAAATTTTATTGCTTCTAGGGGGCCAACCTGCTAAAAAAGCTTTTTTTTTTCCATTAGAGACATCATTTTGGAAAAACCGGATCCCAAAAAAAATTTATTAAATGATACGGACATCTTGGAATTTTATTTTTTGTAAATATTTTTATTTGTAGTTCATACCTTATAAACATAACAGGTATCAAAAGGTAAGAAAGGATGGTGTACGTGGCATAGTAAGTACAGAAATGAATTTACAATACATGAGAGCATCAGACTGTCGTTTGAGCCATGACTTCTCTCAAACCACTAGGAGCAGAACTGAGAAGAAAGTAGGTTAAGCCAGAATAAGCCAACTATAGGATATTTCCAGAAGCATCAGGGGTCACTAAGGGCTTATTGCTGTGGTCCACGAGAGCATTAGATTCTAAACCGAGCCATAACTTTTATCACTGGGAGCATGGAAGCGAACTGTAGGCATCATTGTTGAGGGCTTATAGTGATGGTCATCACAGCAAAGGACAAAAAAAAAAAAGTGGAGGAGACCTGTACCAAAGCTTTGAGAGAGATTTGAATATATCCGTCTATTTCTTTGCACACATGGATCAGCACTCCTCCCCATTTGGCCCAGGTGTTTTTAATTAGCTGTAGTCTGTATAGGGGTTAATGCCCTTTTTCTTTCAGTCTGCTTGTAGAAAGCCCAGGAGAGGTAAGCTGTGTCAACCTTCCCTTTTTTTGGTGGTGCTGTGTGGCGGCCATTGCTGCTGTGGTGGTGCAGCCCAGAGCCAAGGGGCTAGGTCTGGCAGCAGTGGGGTTGTTGGGCCACTGGACTGTGCCCCTCACCTGTGCGGTTTTTGCTGCGGTGGTGGCCGCCATGCAATGCTGCCCCCATTTAGTGTAGGGACCCACTTTAAAGAGGTCGCCGTGAAGTGGCAAGTGGGCAAATACGTTTTGATCAAAAAATATGCTGAGAACCTCCTGTTCATTTTTGCTGAGAAGCATTTGATCAACGTACAGTGTGAGGAGGTGCGCTCCCTGCCTCGCCCTTATAGATTGGAGACAGAAAAGACGGTAAAAGTACCTCAAGTCATGAAAGATTCAACCCTCCACCCTGACCAACTCAGAGCTGCACAACTTCATCACCTGTGACGGATCTTTCCAGATACCAGGTAGTATCATAAATCCCTTTCTGTACTATTACCCCATCTCCATCCCAAGTTGTTGCAGACTGCAACTTAAAAGATTTACAAAAAACGAAATGCAAAAGATGTCCTATAACTATTGGGAAAAAGTGGGTATATTCAAAACATCAGATAATAAAAATGATGCTGGACAGGTAGTGTATCTAAAACAGTCATAGATTTTAGTCTTAATGTGTGCCAAGGGATCTAAGTCAACGGTATTAAAAAATACTGTACTTGGACTTTATTATTTGTAATGACAGACGGACAGTGCATTCTTAGAAGGAATATGATCCCTTCTAAAGAAAAAAAATAAAAAAAGACTGGGCAACCTGCATCTAACCATGTATGTAATATGTTCCTCCAGGCAGCCTCTAAGATACAAAATTTAGTGCACCTAAATAAGATATAGCTAGAAAGAGGCAGGGGTGAGGAGTATGTTGTAATACAAGTATTTGATAGTGAACAGTATTAGGCTATGTCTACACAGCACAGGATTCCTGTCGGAGTTTTGGCGGATTCAGTATTTTTAATCTGCCAAAAGTGCGACTGCACCCAGTGCTGCATAGACAGCAATAACAAATCTTTGCAGAGGTATACATATTTTCTGATCGGTTTTGATATCCGGCGGATTTTAAAACATTGCAGTATCTTCCGCTGGATTGCGGTCAGATTTCTGTGCATTCAATGTACATTCAAAATTTATTGCAAATTGGCACCGAAAACTTAGCAATGTTGAAATGCCGTCGGATTTTGGAAGGCATTTAAACACTGCTGTGTAGACACAGCCTTAAGGTATGTTCACACGACTGAAAATTCAGCGCCCAAGTCAGCATCAAAACCTCTCCTGAAAAGTGCCTCAAAAGAGTCCTTTTAGACGAGGTTTTGGACGAAGTTTTCCAACACTGTTTTCATTTCGAAGCACCCATGCAAATTAATAGCCAGGGCAAAAACAGCGGTGAAAAACACGGCAAGCACCACGTCTAAAACCTCGTTGAGATTTTGAAGCTCCGCATTGATTCGTATGGGGATTTTCAGCGTTGATAACGTTTCAAGAATTGACATGACACTTCAATTGCAGTGGCCAAGACGGCATCCAAAGAAGCGGCTAAAACTGGTAAAAACCTCATCTTGTGTGAACTACAACACTGTTTTACATAAGAGTCAATAAAAATGAACTATGGGCATTTTGGTTGCTTTTTTTTAAGGTGTTTTGTGTGAGGAAACACTCCGAAAACAGCGCTCATGTGAACATACCCTTATTCTTTGCCAGAAGGCCAGAATTGGGGACACACCCAAAGGCAGTAATACATAATAGATCAACTGTCTGTTCTCCACATCTTGAACACGTTGCCTCAGGCATCTTTTTATTGCATGGTATGTACAGAGTTCCCTTAAGTTACATTGGTCCTAGGGATACAAGAATTTCCCCACACAAAGATCTTTCCTGGGACATCTTAAAACCACATGCAACATATAATGTCTTAGACACTGCAAATCTGGGGCACATATGATTGACTGGGAGATTCAACCAATTATCATGCACATTTTGCTTGTAAGACATCTGTATTAGTGAGGTACATGCAGTGATTGGCAGTCTAGTAGCCCCTCTCTACAGTACAGTGCATTATTACATGTGCTGTACTGCTCTTACATGTATTAGTGAGATGCATGCAGTGATTGGTGATCTATAGCTCCTCTCTACAGTACAGTGCGGTACTACATGTCCTGTACTGCTCTTACATGTATTAGTGAGATGCATGCAGTGATTGGCCATCTAGTAGCGCCTCTCTACAGTACAGTGCATTATTACATGTGCTGTACTGCTCTTACATGTATTAGTGAGATGCATGCAGTGATTGGCCATCTAGTAGCGCCTCTCTACAGTACAGTGCATTATTACATATGCTGTAATGCTCTTACATGTATTAGTGAGATGCATGCAGTGATTGGCAGTCTAGTAGTGGCTCTCTACAGTACAGTGCAGTACTACCTGTACTGCTCTTTATATGTGCCATGAAGAGTGGCCGCTTTGGGCAACAGGTGAGGACGGCCACACTTTTTTTTTTTCTGGTACATTGTGTATCAAGTACATGACCCAAATAAGCTCCTATCCTTAAACTAGAAAGGGATTTCCAGCTTCCAGTAGTGTTCTCTGATATATGTAAGCACTTGCTAGATCTATATTAATTATCTGTTTAATTTTCTTTGATCTCCATTTTGCATCATGTTAGGTGAGATTTTTTGGCTTTAGAACCCATTACCAGTTTTCCATAGCGTTATAGTTTCTCCATACAATGGTCGACCTGGAACCGATTAATATTGTATTGTATTACACGGAATAAAACTTTTTGCTATATTCATTCTGCAGCTTGCATGTATTGCAATATACTGCAAGCTGCTTGATTCTGTTCAGTCTCACCCTTCACATTGGCTCAGCCCATCTTCACTCCTCTCGTGAATGTACAAGGAAGATCAAATCAAATGATTTAAAATCAGATTTTAGCTTCGATGCATGTTAATGAGAGGTAACCTCTTGCCTCTGTTTGTGTAATCCTCCTCAGCAGCACATGCAGGAGTAGAGAAGAATAACTGGACAATATATTTTATTTTCCTGGAATTCTAAAACCACTTTGAAGTGAATACAATTAAAAGCTTTTCACCAAAGCTACACTAAGTGTCTGAAGTAAAAAGCTTGTGTTTGTCATAAACACAGTACACTCTACTGGAGCAAAAAAAAAAATCAAATAAAACGCAAAGCCCATCAATTCCGAGAACTTAATGCCATTGTATTTTGTGCCCTGAATAGATGGCGGTTATGTAAGACACATTTATAAACACTTATTAGTTGGAAGAAATGTAAGCAGCTGTTTTACACAGATTTGCGCCGCTGCATGATTTTCTAGTGGTTAGGTCTTTATTTATGAGATCTCAGATGTGTGACTCCTCCAGAGCAGACGTCTATGGAAGACTCGCCACTTGTCAAATAGAACAGATTCCAAGTGGCAGTGTTTCCAGTGAGAATAAGAGCTTTTGTGGGAGAGTAATGGAAGGGAAAATTAATGAACCCTATGACTACAGGAAAGGAAAACAATGGCAAGTCAGGGCTGTTACTCTATTATAAAGAGTCCACAGACTGTCTGCATTTAGTGTATGTATTGTCTGACTGGAATGACATGAACTATGACGTCTTTCACACTGTGCAGTTTTTTCACATGAATTAGATGGGTATATGCTCTATAATTAGAAATTCTTCTAACCCTAAGTACATTAGTTTCAGCACAACAACTGTAGATTGAGACTATTGTAAAATGAGACCTTAATGCAACAGAAAACTGGTACTTGGCTCCGGAGCTCCGAAAACTCAACTCAAAACGATGCAAAATGAAGGATAAAGAAAACAAAGCAGATAAGTAATACGGATCATGCAAGTTCATACATATAAAAGCCAGAAAACACTACTGGTGTTGGATGTTGTAAATTACTTTCTGTCTTAAGGACATGATACATATTGTATCCCGTACCATAGAAACAGAATGGATCCACTATCACCACCTGGTGTCTGAAGGACCTGGCAGATGTAAAGAGCAGCACAGAACTGTAGTACCGCACTATAGTGTAGAGAGGCGCTAGTAGACCGTCCATCACTGCATGCACTTCTCTACTACAGAGGTTTTACAAGTAAAACATTCATAATAATTGGTTTGATCTTCCAATCAATCACATGAGTCGCAGATCGGCAGTGTCTGTGACATTGTATGTTGGGTGTGGTTTCAAATTCCAATATCCCAGTAAAGACCATTGTATGTTGTAAATATTGAGGGCCGTTTATTATGACACTAGCACCAAAATTTTGGCACAATTTGTACCAAAAATAATGGCGTACTTGCTTTACACCACATATATTATGTGGTACACTCCTGTGCCGCATCTGACAAAAGAAGAGAGTAGCTTCCTTAAAAAGGGTACAGCTTCCCAGATAGGGGGTGTCGCTGGTGACGATGTGCCCAAATAAACGCGTGACAATTTCCACATGATTAGTGGCATCAAGTAGGTCAACTAATAGAAGGTGTAAAGTCAAACTAGAGAGTATAGACTGCCTAGTCTAAGTTCACATTTCCTAAGTATTAAACAGTATTGATAAATCAGCCTCAAGGCAGCATGAGGCCATCGTAACTTGAAGGACCACAGCAATATGTGACAAATGTAAACACTAGAGAAGGTTTTCTTGTGCTGCCTTGATGAACGTTTCTGCAAATTTGCAAGTCACATAATTTTAGCACCACAGGGCAGGATTTTTCAATTCCATAGAAGGTTATTTTTGTTGGTAAAACATTGGTAAGCCGATATAAGCATGAAGATTAAAGATTAGTGAAGCAATAAGGCCGTGTTGAGACGTGACAAATTTGTTGTGAATTATAAGGCTATGTTCACACGGCAATGACTGGGACGTATTTCAGCCCCTAATTCGAGCCATACTGCGTTCAAATACGGGCGAAATACGTCCCAGTCATTACGATAATCCACAGTTGTCATAGAGAACTATGGATTACGTCTCCTCTCCCCGCTCGGCGAATACGCCGGGCGGGGAGATAAGTGACATGTCAATTATTCATGGCGTATACGCGCCGTGAATAGTGAATGTCTATGCCTGCGCGCCCCCCCCCCCCCCCGCTCCGGAGCACGCGGCGTACTTGCGGGCAAAATACATCCCACAATTACACCGTGAATAAGCCGTGTGAACCCTGCCTAAAGCTCCTTTTCCATGTGTCGGAGGCCATCAGCACAGATGTTAGGGCATACTAATTTTCTCCAAAGGTATGCCTTAACCCCTTCACAACCCTAGACGTATGCATACGTCCAGGTCGTTTGGGGGTTAACGCACCTGGACGTATGCATACGTCCTGAGGATCGTGCGAACTCTAAAGCAGAGTTCGCGTGATCGGCGCGGAGTGTCAGCTGTATATTACAGCTGACATCCCGCAGCGTCGGCCCCGACCCGCGATCACTCCGGGGGGAGGGGGGGGGGTGTGAATGGGGGGGGGGGCGCGCCGGTTAACCCCTTAATTATCGCGACCTTCGGGTCGCAATAACTAAGGGAGACGCAGGAGGAGATCGCTCCTCCTGCGTCTCTGTCGGCGGCTGTCTGTGTGCTGACAGACAGCACGGAGGGCAGAGAATGCCTTCCGGGTTGTCTGTGACGTCACGATGCCCAGCTGTGCCCTGTGGGCATGGCCCGGCATCGTGACTGACAGTTACCATTGGAACCAGTCATAGCAACAAGCTGTGCATTGATTTCTATTGAATGAGAGATCTAAAGATCTCTCATTCAAATCCCCTATGGGGAAAAGTAAAAAAAAACAATGTGAAAAAGTAAAAAAAAAAAAAAAATTAAAAAAAGTGAAAAACAAGTAAAAAACAAACACGAAAAATAAAATAAAAAACACGTACACCACCCTTTTCCCCTTTACAAACGCCAATCTCCCAAAAAAGATCAAAAATAAATAAAGTACCCATATTTGGTATCGCCGCGTGCATAACGAACTGCCCTATAAATCTATCATGTTAATTTACCCGTACGGTGAAGACTGTAAAAAACAAACAAAAAAAAAATAAATCACAGAATTTAATATTTTTGTTTATCCCGCAGCACATAAAATGGAATAAAAGTGATCAAAAACTCCTATAAATGCCAACATTGTACCAATTAACAGTTCAACCCGCAAAAAAAAAGTCCTTACACAGCTCTGTATACGGAAAAATAAAAAAGTTATGTCTCTCAGAAGATAGCGATGCATAAATATTCTTTTACACATTAAAAACACCTTTTTTTTTTTAAAAGTGCTTCAACATAAAAAAAACTATATAAATTGGGTATCGCCGTAATCGTATCGACCCACAGAGTAAAGCTAACTTATTACGGATACTGCTCAGTGAGCGCTGTTAAAAAGAAAAATATAAAACACTACTAGGATTGCAATATTTTCTTTACTCTGCCTTCCAAAAAACGGATTAAAAACTGATCAAAAAGTCTTGTCCCCCCAAAAAATGATACCAATAAAAACGTCAACTTGTCCCGCAAAAAACAAGCCTGTACACAGCTCCATACAAAGAAAAATAAAAAAGTTATGGCTCTCAGACTATGGCGATGCAAAAACGTGTTTTCCTGTTTGAATAAAAGTGTTTCTATTGTATAAAAGCAGTAAAAAATAAAAAGAATATACAAATTGGGTATTGCTGTAATCGTATCGACCTGCTGAGTAAAGCAAGCATGTCATATCTAACGCAGAGTGACCGCTATAAAAATAAAAATAAAAACACTACCAGGATTGCTGTATTTTGTTCAAAACGCCTCACAAAAACCTTAATGGTACAAATAAAAGCATCAATTCACCCCGCAAAAAAAAAGGCCCTACACAGCTATGCACACAGCAAAATATAAAAGTTATGACTTTCAGAAGAGGACAACATAAAAACTGAATTTTTTATAGACCTATTTCTATTGTGTAAAAGTAATAAAACATAAAAAACTATATAAAATTTATACCATTGCAATTGTACCGACCCCCATAGTAAAGATATCACATCATTTAAACTGCACGGCGAACGCTTTAAAATTGAAGCCCAAAAACAATGGTGGAACTGCGTTTTTCCACCCCATTTTCATGGCCCAACGCTAAAAAAAATGATGGAACACCTGTGTGCCCAAAATTAACAATACACCCCTAGATGAGATCCATGAGGGGTGTTGAATCTAAAATGGGGCGACTTCTGGAAGGTTTCACCTGTTCTGCTACTTTGGGGGCTTTGCAGATGCGACATGTCCCCACCAAAAACTGCGTTCCACAAGCCAAACAGCGCTCTCTCCCTTGTACGCCCTGCCATGCGCCCACACAGCAGTTTACATCCACATGTAGGGTATTGCCGAACTTGGAAGAAATTGCTTAACAAAGTTTTGGGGTTCTTTTTTCCAGGATTTCTTGTATATATGAAACATTTTCAGCTAAAATTGCAGATTATTGGAAAAAAAATGTTTAAAATTTTCACAGCCTAATGCTAAAAAAATTTGTGAATCACCTGTGGGGTCGATATACTCACTACACACCTGTTTACATACCTTAAGAGGTGTAGTTTCTAATATGGGGTCATTTTAGGGGTGTTTATTAAGATTTAGCACCTTAGGGCCTCCTCAAAACTGAAATGGCGCCTAAATAAAATCGCATTGAAAATGAGATCCCAGAGTCCAGTAGGTGCTCCTCCTATTCTGGGGTTTATGGTTGAGTCAAATAATGCACTAGGGCCACATATGGGATATTTCTAAAAACGGCAGACCTTAGGGAATTGATATTACGTTGCATTTACCTAGTCACATTTACCATATTCCAGTGAATAATGGATAAATATTGAAAATCTGCAAAAATAGTGAAATTTTTAAATTTCACCTCCACTTTGCTTTAATTTCTGTGAAATACCTAAAGGGTTAACAAACTTCCTAAACACTGTTGTAAATACTTTAAGGGGTCTAGTTTCTTAGAAGGCATCATTTATGGGGGTATCTAATATACAGGCCCCTCAAAGCCACGTCAGAACTGGAATGGTCCCTAAAAAAATATATATTGCAAATTTTCTTGAAAATGTGAGAAATTACTACTAAATTTCTAAGCCCTCTAATGTCATAAAAAAGGACATTTAAAAAATGATGCCAACCTATAGTTGACATATGGTAGATGCTAGTTATAAACTATTTTGTGGTGAATAATTATCTGTCTTGCACGCAGACATTTTTGAACTTTCAAAATCACATATTTTTCAAATTTTTCCATGAAATTTTGATATTTTTCACAAAAAAGCAAGTATTGTATGGATAAAATTTTCTTACTAACTTACTAACCAATGTGTCACAAGAAAATCTCTGAATCACATGGATAGGTAAAAGTGTCAAAAAGTAATTCTCACATAAAGTGACATGTCAGATTTCAAAAATAGGGCTCTGTCAGGAAGGTTAAAACTGGCTGTGGTACTTAAGGGGTTAAATATGGGTTATGTGTTGCTTGCAGAGCTTTTGCATTTCCATTGGAAACGTTACACATTGTCTGTAGAGTATCTCAATGCACTTTTACATGGGCTAATTTGATGCAGGTTCTGAAGCCAAAACTAAGTCAAAGAGAAGTAGAATATTTCCTATAAACCTCCTCCCTTTATTATTCTCTTCTCACATGGACTTTAAAAACGGAATCAAATTGACATGTGTTAAAGGGGTTCCCTCGCTACAAAGATTAGTTTTCAACATGCACGGACAGGTAATTGAAGACTTTTTCTAAACACATTGGTCTTTTGATTTTACTTTTGTCATATGATAAGAGAAATTTTATCTGCTCTGAGTGCACACAGGTTTCTATGGTTACCTGACCATAACGTTGCTATCTGATTAGCACAGAGAGCGACTGAGGTCACCTTGGTCGGAAGAGTTCACTCTCAGAGCAGACTAATTATACCTAACAAGATTCGCTTTTATTTACAGATCAAGAATTGTTTTCAATCCTCAGAGCACATGTAGCTTTGTTTACTGAAGATTAAATCTCCTGCAATTGTCAGTGTCCTGGCTCAGCTAGTTACAGAAAAGCTAAATATGCTAATCACTGCTATAGAAACATTCACAGACTAATAAACCAGAGTAAAAGAACAGCTGGCTGTGACTGTGAAACTTAATGATGAAAAACCGCTTTAATGTCCTTTTATCGCCTTATTTATATATATCCTCAACGGGAACATGTGCAATACTATTGGTTAATTAATAAAGGATTAGACAACCAAAAACATCCTGGTTGTATAAACACTAAACCTCTTGACCAAATAATAAATAATGTATAGAAAGAGGAAAAAAATGGTCCAAAAACATAAATATTAATAATCACAAAAAAAAAGATAAAAACATCACTCAAACAGTCAAAGCAACACGACACAGTACAAACAATGTGACTGTAGAAGGCCCTAGTGAGCCCTACAATGTGCTACACTGTCCCTAACCTACTAGAGCAGAGAACTCACCCCAATTAGGGCGCTCCTGCTGGAACCTTACCCTATTTACAAAAAGCCCTACAATATCCCCCGATCCAGTCCCAACATGTTTTTGACCAGCCTCACCTTAATCAATACACTGATTACCTCAGGGGACTGAGTTGAGGAAAAAATGGACCAAAGGTATAAGACAACGAGTAGAAAAACCGTACCCAAAAGAATATGTGCTCTCATCACTGTCAGCAGCCGACGCTGCCGGACCCGTACTGGGCCTGAGACGTTGGGAAACACTAGACACTCTGGGCTATGGGATTTATAAATGGACATTGGTAAGTTGAGCTAGTTTAGCTTAATCTTGGAAACCTGCAATCTCAGCTACCAAGTAAAATTTCCTTTGCCTTGATAGTGTTCCCAATTAACCTTATGGTGTAAGTATTATCTGTACATACTCTTTTGGGATAGTGTTCCCAATTAACCCTATGGTGTAAGTATTATTTTCACATATTCTTTTGGGTACGGTTTTTCTACTCGTTGTCCATTTTTAACTCAACTCGGTCCCCTGAAGTGATCAGTGAATTGATTAAGGTGAGGCTGGTCGAAACATGTTGGGACTGGACCGGGGGATATTGTAGGGATTTTTGTGAATTGGGTAAGGTTCCAGGCAGGAGTACCCTTATTGGGGCGAGTTCCCTGCTCTAGTAGGTTAGGGAGAGTGTACCACATTATAGGGCTCACCAGGGCTTTCTACAGTCTCATTGTTTGTAATGTGTCGTGTTGCTTTAACTAGTTGAGAGATGTTTAGATCTTTTATTTTGTGATTATTAAAATTTATGTTTTAGGAAAAAATGTTTCCTCTTTCTATACATTATTAATTAATATAGGCAATCAGCAAATCACATGAATATACCATTGTTCAATTTGTTGCTGTTCTAAGTTGCAGTCATAGTGCAGTATTGCTGTGACATTTCAAAAATAAAATTGTGTCTAAAACACGAGATGACCTGAACATGTGAATATACCATAAAGGGTGTGGAAATGATGATGTTGTTCAGTTCTTGTTCAATCCAACATTTAGAAAAGAAAAAAATGTGACCTGACTTCAGCGATTTCTTCAGAACCTAGAAATCGCCAAGACATTGTGGGGGCCTGAAAAGCAACCCCTGAATACATCAAATAGACATGAACTCTTAATGAAACAAAAAAAGTTTCACACAATAATTTAATAATTTTCTATTTAAAGGGGTGTTTCAGCAGTTAAGAATGCTTGCTGGTCTGTCAGGGCATGATAAAGAATACAAGATAAGACTCATACTTGCCTCCCAGACAGTCTCCTTTAGTCCTGGCGCAGATCTGTTCATCCCCACTGAAGCAGTGAATGGTTCTCATTCACGAGACAGGGGCTGCCAATAACAGGCTACAGTGGTGACATGCATGTGACGCCTGTAATTGGCTGCAGCTGTCACGTGAACGATGAATGATTCATTGCTACTTCCAGGATGTATGGATCGGCCGTCAGGACTGAACAAGAGCGTTGTGGAGGTAAGAATGATTTTTATCTTCTATTTTTTTTGAATGCCCTGATGCACCAATGAGTATTCTTAACTCCTGAAACATCCCTTTTAATATTTTTATGTTATTATTTATATTTTTACACACAATTATTTATTTTTTTTAAACCCCACTAAACAGTTTTTGTTTTTTTGTTTTTAAACTTCGTAATGCTTTAGCATACTCCTGTATGCTGATGCATTACACTCTGTGTCAATATAACACAGGCTGCTGTCAGGACAACACATGGTGCGCTTGCTGTGTATACAGCCCTGAGGCTATTCTGGGAGCTGTAAACCCTCTCTGTTGGCAGTGACGTCTTTTTACATCAGACAGAGCATACGCCGGCCGCTGCCAAAAGACAGTGGGCGGTTATTAAGGGGTTAAAGAGATATGTTGTTGCAGAGTCTGACACTGGCAGCTTTGAATAGGCTGTGTCAGGCTGTGCAGAGACACCACCTCCCGACATGGTAACACCGTATTGATACAAACAAATGCATACATTTCTAGCAGGAAAAACAAAGGAATGGCACAATGTAGGGTTCTAAAATAAAATGCTTTAAAATTGGCATCTCATGGAAAACACCTGTATTTACTAAAATAGACTACATAGGGCCTTTATAATCTCTAGCATTTTATTTTTAGGAGGTAAATCTGTAGTTAATCAAGAGATTTAGTCAGAAACTTGCAATTGCGTTTTAATACAATTTCATACAAGTAGATTAATACAGTACTTTGGAGAATTATTTTGGGCACATTGGATAAGTTGAAAGGGGTTCTCGACGTTGGACAATACCTTCTTGCTAGAGGGTCCTTTGACAATAAACTAGTCAAAAAGCACCCCCTAGCAATCAGCTGTAATTCATTGGGAAATCTGGCAGTAAGTGTGTAATTTCCCTGCAGCACCACCACAGGGGAAAATTAGGCATTTTAAGCTATGTCTACACAGCATGGGATTTCCGATCGGATTTACGGCGGATTCAGTATATAGAATCCGCCGAAAATCTGACTGTACCCAGTGCTGTGTAGCCCTCAATAGAAATTCCAAGCTGTAGTCTACACTGCACAGATTTTTTACTGAGGGTTTCCAAACCGCCGTCCGTCCAGCAGAAGAGAGAACATGTTCTATCTTCCGCCGGATTGCCATAGTCTCAATATATGGGGTTGGCGGGAAATCCCACAGCGTTTTTTCCGACAGTATTTTAACTTAGCTGTGTAGAGATAGCCTTAAAGTTCACAATGAAATCAATGGGCTGTCTAAACAATGCAGGACAGAAGAGGACTTATTGTAACTGCTTTCCTCTATGCCCAAAAAGTAAGGATCCTACACAGAGAACCCCATGTTAGGCTCTTAACATTTTATAAAAGGAAATATGAAAATGAGTTTTCTAAACCATAAAAGCCCTTTAATTAAAATAAACTTTTCTTATTTGTAAAAACACTCAGATTTTAAGGCAAAATTTTACCTCGTAGGTTATCTTCAGACTTGATTGCAATAATATTGGTGCAAATTTCGGGTGTACTTCTGCAGTAAGCCAGAGACGGAAAGTAGATTTGGGCTGCAGAGTGTTTAATTCCTGTTAAATTCCCAAAAAAAGTTCTTAGATTCCACACGAATAATATTTATAAAAAAATATGCACAACTATAAATCAAAAGTAAACCAATTGGTAATTTTTACCCCTAAACCGTGATCATAGTTCTATAGTGCCATGTGTAACGGCATATTGCAAAAAATCTATTTCAACAACTCCTTCTGTGCAACATACCAATTAATCTTCATCAAGATCAATAAAGCACAGGTGTGTCAGCTCACCGCCACGGACCAAGCATAGGAGAAGCACGGAGAGGTGGAAAGCAGCCTCATGACTAAGGAGATGACTCCGAAACGCATTGATGTGTTTCATGTGCTCTGAATGATTTTATTTATTTCTATGGATTAAGAATAAAGTTTTCTACTTTTATGGACTGCTTGGATTGTAGCTGGTTTCAGCTATTCTTGAATTAATCTTCATGGTATGGAATGAGCATTGCTTTAGCAAGTGCCCTACAATTTGGGAGCCAGCCACTCCTATCGCCCAGTTGATGATGTTGTAGGTTTCAATGATGTAAGTCAAGCACAGATAAAAGGGATTGAAGCAAAAATCACAGAACACTAAGGCTAAGTTCACATGGCTAATTGCAGGGAGTACAGTACATCCCGCAATTACGCTGGGTGTTTGGGAGTCACGCTGATCGGCCCGTACTCCCGCAGCACGGGGGGACACGGCAGCCCGTCGGCCCCATATACTGTCATTACTCGCAGCGCTTACGTAATTGACATGTCACTTATCTCCCTGGGCGTACAATACTATCGTTACGCCCAGGGAGAAGAGGCGTAACCCATAGTTCTCTATGAGAACTGTAGATTACCGTAATATTGGCGCACCTCTCGCTTGTATTAAAGCGCAAATACGCGGCGAAATGCGTGCCGAAATTACCCCATGTGAACATAGCCTAAGGAGGTGACATTACTTCCTTTTTTTTTCCCCCGTGCATCATGGATTTCAAATCTGTAGCAGAAAAAATTTAGTACTTCAGTTCAGTGTGAACTATGACGCAGATTCCTATAGAAAACAATGTTGAGATCCCACACTAATGTGGATTTTGACATAAAATTTGAATGGAAGAATAATTCTGTGTAAACAAGTCCTCAAAGGACAAAAAAAGGGTAAAACAAATACTAGTAAAATAAATAAAAAATAATAATATATTTAATCATAAGTAAATAAAGAAAATGAAAAGTTAAAAACAATCATGTTGTAGCATGAAAATTGAAATTAAACACCACCACATTTAGACAATGATGTCTAAAAATATTACTAGTCACACGGAAAAAAAGTGAGGCCTCAAATAGCTGTAATTAGCATATCAGCTCTGCTATTCTTAACTGAGCCTGTTACATTGAAATGAGTACAGGAGATGTAAAATCTGTAGTACACAAGACTACAGAGCTCTAAGGAATGAAAATGTGTCCTTTTCTTAAAGGGGTTGTCTCACTACACTGATTCATCTCACCTCAGTCCTGTTTTCTTGGATTCATTTTGAATTTAGGGGCGTGTTTACTGGCTTCCACTAGGCTGCAGTAGAAGCCAGGTATGTAGCTATAGCAACCAGCACTGGCAGCCTATCAGGATAGATCAAACAGGTCTGTGGCTATAGCGAACTGAGGTGCTGATGCAGCCCATATAAGATGGGATATCTCAGAATAGGTAGGACATTGTTAATGGACACATATTGCAAAGTGACTTGTTTTTGCAAGATCTTTAACATAAAAAGCAATCCTTGTAGTGAGACAACCCCTTTAAACAACCAAAGCTCCATTCCTGGAGATTACACACAGCAGAGAGAGAATTCACGATGGACCAACAGCAGCTTCCAGCTAATCAGATTAAAAAGATGAGAGAGTGAGACATGGTCGATAACCAACAGAAACTTGTGTGCCCTAAGAAGAGATAGCATCTCTCAAAGCAAAATAAAAAAGCAATGTATTTAATAATAGTTTTCATTTACCTTTCCCTAAACGTTGATAGCTAATAACTGTAGTGAGAAAACCTCTTTAAGCTGTTGTATGAAAGTGATGGGTTTTTAAGAAGTGATTACTCCATTTGCCTGTGTATTACATTTTGTTAACTTATAACTATATTACACTTCGTAAATATTACAAAAATAAACACTACAATGATTAGCTTTTAACATGTAGGGAAAGGTAATTGAAGACTTTTTCTAAAAATATTGCTCTCTTGATTTACTATGCAGACAAGCCAAACGCCAGATTTTTGAGAGGATCGTACTTTCAGACGCACTTTACACTGATTGAATGCGCCTAAAATATACTGCGTCTACGCCAGTTTTCGGATATGCCGCCCTTAGTCTGTACATGCTAAGTCACCTACTGTAGAGTCTTAGATTTAGTAATAGACTTTAAAAGCTTCTCATTTAGCTAAGTAAACACCCTTTAGAGCTCTGCATCCAGGTGTAATACACTTTGCAAATCTCTTGCTCTCACTGTCAGTGTAACAGGAATAGCTAGAAACAGCAGAGCTGATGTGTCCTGCCCACAGCCTGACCAGGCAGTGTGATTCTAAAAGCTGGCTGTGGCTCTGAGACTGCCTGGTGGTTTTAGCACAAGATCCTACATCATTGCTAGCTACTACTTTTAACAGTTTGCAAACAAGTAGTAGCTAGCAGTGATGTAGGATCATGGTCTGTACTGCCTGGATTATTTCAGAGCAGTGTATGCTGCATAACTACATTTTATAGTATTGCACAATGTTTTCTTATGTTTTATTGCCATTTCAAGAATGAGCATAAAAATAGGCCAGAAACAAAAAAGTATCATCATTTAGAAACTGGTTTTCAAGGACTCGCCTTTTCCAGGACTGGCAGCCAAGAGATGACAAGATGCAGATTCTTCAGACAAAGCCACTCTCCTTCCCGAGCACATTCTCTCAGTGTGTGTATAGCCAGATCAGCTTGGCCTTGACCCATTGCCACCTATAAAAATACTATAATGTCAAAACTTCATAAAGTAAAAAAAATCTGCAACGTCAGTGTACAAAAATAAAAAGACACAGAACCCAAGACACGAACAAAAACAGACTATGAAACTGCAATCTATCTTGATGAATTCTGTAAGTCTCCTTTCGTCTGGGAGACATTTATACTAATGGCCATTTGTGAATATATTTCTTGCTGGCTGACATAAGATGTGGGATCTAGAAGGCAAATTCTCGAGGCCATATATTAAGTCTATCTAATGCACTTATATATTTTTGCAGAGCAAAAAAACCTTTCCCAAAGTACGCTACGCCAGTGGATTGAAACCGCTTATGAAGGACCCAATCCTGAGCCTCTCTCTATGTATAGCGTTTGGTCCGGAAGCAGGAAGTCACTGAACAGTTGCTAATCACAGAGCCTGGAGTGTGGAAAGTCATGAAATATAGGCAGGGGTATAAAGCATTAAAAACTGTCCGGTACTATACTACGGTTAATAATAGGAGTTGTTATTTATCTTATTGCTGTGGGGATGATTTTTTTTGCATTGTTCTAGCTGGTTTTATAGGAGAAGTAGAACTGGAATAATGTGGACACCAATCAGCAGTAAGTACTTCAGCTGGTATTTACTTGGCACCATGATTGATTTCATATTACATACTCTGACTAGTTATATGTAGGCACTATAGCTGGCAACATGAAAGCACTACAGTACAGATGTGTAATAACGGTTGTATGTACTATGGCAAATACTATAAAGAAAGTATTTATGTAGAAACTATGGGTGGCTTTACATGGGTATTGTAGGAGGAATTATAGTCAATTGTAACAGTAAGAGAGGAAGTAGCTAGCTTCTCTTCCTACTTGTGCTCAAAGGGAATTTATCATCAAAAGTTACTTATTGTTTAACTCACATTTTTATGTTCAACACATTTTTTAAGAATTGTTGGTTATTTTTTTTTTCATTTTCCATATCACTTTCAATATTTTTTTAATAATTCCTAAGTCCTGCAGTTTTCACTTTGGCCACTAAGCCTAATAACAGTCTGACACATCCTGTTCAGTACAGAAAGATTCTCAGTTGTCTGCTCATTATCAGCACAAAGAGGGTCAAACTGAAAGGAGACACCAGTGTGAATAGATAACACAGGATACACCAGTCACAAGAGGAGAGAGTCACAGTTCACCCTTTCACTTCCCTGCACACGGATTTCTTCCTAGGTTACAGAGCATGACTAGAAAACTCTCCTATAGAAGTGAATGGGACTGAGTCAGTCTAAAGTCTCCCATGTGCATGAATCTACTGTAAAGCATCTCTCTGACTGCTGTTAAAGCAGTGCAAACACGGCCTAGTGTCCAAAGTGAAAACTGCAGGACTTAAGAATTATTTAAAAAATATTGAAAGAAAGATAAAAAAAATAAAAAAATTCCTAAAAAATGTGTTTAACAAAAATGGGACTTAAACAATGACTCATTTTTTGATGACACATTCCTTTTAATAGAAATCAATACGTCTGGTAGACTGGCTGGGGATGTGTTAGTAACTTCAGCTTTTAAGATGCTATGTGAACAGATTAGAAATGTCTGTGTTCTTACCTCATGGTAGCATTCTCTGCCAACTTCAGCACTGGCAAGTTCTTGTAGCTCCTGGGATGGGTCGGCTCCGGGAGATATAATTATTAGAATGGGTTCAATAGCGAGGGTGTCCTTACTAAGACGCTTTAGATTAAGAGGTGCAGGAGATAAATCTTTGAGACCTGTATTAAAATAAATTGTAACTGACATATTGGATTCTAAACATGGGTACTATCTACTACTGCATCTCAAAAATTAGAATATCATTGAAAAGTTACTTTATGTCTGTAATTTAAGTCAAACAGAAACCCATGTATTGTACAGAGTCATTACAAAGAGAGCGATTTATTTCAAGCGTTAATTAATTTTAATGTGAATGACTATGGATTACAGCTAGTGGAAACCCAAGATTTAGTTTATCAGTATATTACAACAGTGTATAAGACCATAACATGAACTGTAATACAGAAATGATGTCCTACTGAAAGGTCTGTACAGTATATACACCTAAAACTTGTCGGGCTCTTTTTTGCATGAATTGCAGCATGGCACGGCGGCGATCAGCCTGTGGCACTGCTGACGTGTTATGGCAACCTGGGTTGCCTTGTTAGCACCCTTTAGCTCAGCTGCATGGCTAAGTTTAGTGACTCTCATGATAGATTTTCTATGGGGTTTAGATCAGGCAAGTTTCCTGGCTAATCAAGCACAGTGATACTGTGGTTAGTAAACCAGATATTGGTACTTTGGCACTGTGGGCACATGCCAGGTCATGAAGGAAAATGAAATTAATCATAAAGCTTTTCAGCAGAGGGAAGCATGACGTTCTCTAAAATTTCCTGGCAGATGGCTGTGGTGACCTGTTATAACACAATGGAGTTTGCAGATGATGTAGCCCCAAAACCATCAATGACTATGGAAATTTCACACTGGACTTCATGCAACTTGGATTTTGGCTCCTCCTCTCTTTCTACATATTCTGTTAGTCTGATGTCCAAATAAAATGCAAAATGTAATTTCATCTGAAGACAGGACTTAGGACACTGAGCAATAGTCCAGTCTTTTTCTCCTTAGCTCAGGTAAGTTGCTTCTGATGGAGTCTCTGGTTCATGAGTGGCTTGACATAAGAAATGAAAGCTCTTGAAGAACTGACTACAGCCGCAGTCCACTCCTTGTGAACCTATCACCAATTATTGAATGGCTGTTTCTTGACCATCCTTATAAGGCTGCGGTCATGGTTTCTTGTGCAACTCTTTCCACACAACTTTTCATTAATATACTTTGATACAGCAATTGAAGAACAGCCAGCTTCTTTAGTACTGACCTTTTGTGGATCACCCTCCTTGTGGAGGGTATCGATGACTTTCCCATTATTGTGTAGCTACTGCACCAGACTGAGGGACCATTTAAAGGCTTAGGAAACCTTTGCACATCTCATTTTCTGATATACCGATTTATGGGTTTTCATTAGGTGTAAGCCATAATCATCCACGTAAAAAAAATGCATAAAAAACATCACATTGTGTGTAATGAGTCCATACAACAAATGGGGCTCTCTATTTGGCTTGAATTACGGACATAAGTTAACTTTTTGACAAGATTTTATTTTTTGAGATGCACTATTATAAAATTTAGCAAGTTTTTGCAAATTGACAAATCAGTATGGCCAGGAACATAGCTTGGATTCATATGGAACTATAGGGCCCAACATCTAATGACAGGAGTCTAAACTAGCAACGCAAGTAGCAATCATTAAATGTACAGATAACAGTGTCATATCAGAGAAGCCACAAAGTAGTGCTAAATATCAAAAAGCCACCCAATTTTGAAGGGTAGTAATATGCTTTAAAACAAAAAACATAACATAAATAAATAAAAGTGGACAACCCCTTCAAATGTATGTCTCCAAGGTGAGGTCTCTACAATATAGGTCAATAAAGAGGTGTAACTGGTCGGTTGTGCCCAAAACTCCAATAAATGTGATCAGCTAGAGCTACACGTGTGCGGCCAACTCTCTGTTCCCTGAAGCTGGTACATACTGAGACCAGGAAGGGGAAAAGGCAGACATTAAAGGGGATGTATCGCTTCTTTAGTTCGTCTGTATCGTTGTACGCTCAGCTTCTCAGCTCTACAAATTCAGAGGCGTTTCTTCCGCCCAGCTGGGTGTTTCTTAACCGAGGGGGATGACATCATCTCCCCCTTCACTGTTCATGCTCGCTCCCTAAGCTTCCCTCCCCCACCCCCCAGTCCACATGTCACTGTGTCCTCTCCCTATGCAGTCTTATTTTGTAAGTATGTTTACATACCACAGGCTTGCATTCAGTCTAGACAATCTTCTATGAACTCAGAGCACTGATCTCCTCTCACAGCTGGAGGTTTGTTACAATTGAATCCAGTCTTCTACGAACTCTTCCAGAGCAGCACAGATCTCACTGCTATGTTTACACACGCAGGAGCATTTAGGCATCGAGGCACAATTGTGCTGTTTTCTGATTGTAGAAGCCCTGCAGTATTATTGTGTTTCTTCTGGCTGTGCAGAGTGAAATTGCTGTCGGTCCCTTACTTTGAGTGAGAGAGGCAGCCTAATGCTCCGTCTATGTTTGCATTAGGCACCGTCGCACAATTGTGCTGTTTTCTGATTGTAGAAGCAGGTGCAGTGCCTCTGTGTTTCTGCTGGCTGTGCAGAGTGAAATTGTGCTGGTCCGTTACTTTGAGTGAGAGAGGCAGGACTGCGCGCTCCCTTGAATACGACCGGAGGGCCAGCCAGAATGTAAATTAGTAGAGCCGTCAGCCAATGACATGACAGGAGGCGGAATCCGACCTGCACTGGGGAACAGTATTTACAGAAACAGAAGATAAGGGATCCTGTGAAAACTAGACAGCTTTGCTAATGACATCCAATTGCAAAGTTGCTTGTTTTCACTGTCCCCTTATTCTGAAGACCATTTAATGAAATGATACAACCCCTTTAATACCCTCTTAAAACAACAAGCAATGACAACTATTGCTGAACATTACTGGTCTGTACAGAAGATGTAACCAAAACAATGCCCTCTTCTCTGAAGTCACTTCTTGCTCCGCAGATATCGACTGAAGCTAATACTTCCCAAACTACCTGCTCGCCGGCCCCCTTAACCTAGAGCTAGTAATAATGAGAGATCCCTGCATCTGATCATCTATTTCTTCCTGTTTTCTGATCCAAACGCAGAAGAAAATTGCTACGTTGGCTTCTAGTACTTTAATACAGAAAACACATTGTCATTTCAGTCCTTTATTTGCTATAATGGTGTTACTGTCAGTTCTTCCTTAATATAAAATTCTACGACATCTTTATTACTTGTCTCTTCATAAAGTCTCTGTCCAAGTGGCAATGACCTAATGGAACTATGGTTAACTGGAAACTTTTCCTCACTGGTAATGAAGTCCACACATTGATCTAATAAATCATAATAAAATTCTTCAGTGCATTACAAAGTTAAATCAGGTTTGGAGAGAACAGAACCTCATTACATAAAATGTTTAAAAACAGAATATTAACTTGATTTAGCCTGAAAAGATTTGACCCACTTTAAATTGATTGCATAAACTATAAAACTGGACACCTTTCCTTCAACTTCTAAGTGAATATTTTATTACTGGTTAAAAAAAGCAGCTAACTTCCGTCACCGACAATGTAATGCCCTAAAGTCAATGTACACCCTTGAACACCATTTTATTGCCTTTCTTAAATCTTATAAAGATCCACCGTTCTTTGTTGGTTTATTACTTTTTATATCTTTAGAGTTCAAAATTTTGTTTTCCCAATACAAAACTAACTTTTTTAACCCCTTACGACCGCGCACCGTCTTTTTGACGGCAGTGCCGGTGCGGGTCGTTCGTCTGCAAGCGACTGTCTTTTGACGTCGCTGCAGACATCGGGGTTTGCGGCGCCCGGTGCCGCAGCTGCGCTGGGATCGGGGCTGAACTACACAGCCCCGATCCCAGAGCATGTCCTGCAGGCATCGGGGAGCGGAGGAAACCTCCGCAACCCGATGCTTTAACCCTTTGATTGCGGCGGTGCGTTACCGCAGCGCAATCAAAGGGATCCCCTGCTCTGTCGGGTGATCGGAACACCCGGTGACCCGACAGAGCCCGGGGAACGGCTGCACAGTCAGCTCTGGGGACCTAGCGTGGCCCCAGAGTTGTCTGTGTATGAAGCCAGTGATTAGGACGCACTGTGTGCTGTCCTAATCACTGCCTGTGTCAGACTGACACAGATTAGCATGTATTAGCATATTCATATATGCTAATACATTACTAAGTGTAAAAAAAAATAATTAAAAAAATGTTAAACAGTTCTCCCTTCATGGAAGAAAAAAAAAAGTACAAAAAAAAACATAAAAAGTGTAAAAAAAAGAATAAAAAAAATAAATAATAAAAAAAAAATTTAAATATTTAATAAAAAATAATTGTACATAAATTACACGCACAAAAAAACCTACACATATTTGGTATCCACACGACCGTAATAACCTTTAGAATTAATCTAACAAGTTATTAAGTGTGAAATGTTAATGGTGTAAAAAAAAAATGAAAAAAACAAAAAAATTTTTGGGAAAAAAATAAAAAAAAATACTGCAATTATTTATAAGTGTACTTAAACTATTCCCTTATAAAGTACAACTTGTCTTGAATAAAACGAGGCCTCATCCAACTGCGTCATTGAAAAAATAAAAAAGTTACAACTGTTTAAATGCAAGAAGGCCAAAACTAAAAAAATGTTCTGGTCATTAACTACTTTTCAGGCGTTCGGCTTAAGGGGTTAACCCCTTCCCGTCGCAGCAATCTTTAGGTTGTGTTAGTTTTTTCCTCCCTACTTTCCAAGATCCATAACTTTTTTTAATTTTCCATCTACACAGACGTAGGAGGGCTTGTTTATTTGTGGGACAATATGTACTTTTTAACAGTACCTTTTACTATACCATATAATGTACTGGAAAACAAAACACAAATTCTTTGAGGTATGGAACATGAAAAAAAATGCAACCGTCCCGTTTTTTCAGGGTTTGTTTTTATGAAGTTCACTGTTCTATATAAATGACATGCTATCTGTATCCTGCAGGCGATACAAAATTTTTAAAATTTTTGTTATCTTCACTTTTTAATCCAATTGTTTTGTGAGTGGGAAAAGACAAAAAAAAACCACAAAATTTGGTGTTTGTCATATTTATTTTTTTCTATAAAGTTCACTGTATCAGATAGATAATGTTATGCTTTATAGGATCGGACTTAAAGGACATCAATTATACTACCTTTTTTCCTACTTTTTTTTTTTATTTGTAACATGAAAAAAAAAGAGGCCGTTTTGAACTTTTGGATTTTTGTTAAACTTTTACTTGACCACTAGGTGGTGTAATCAATTCCACACTGTTCTGCAATGGTGGTATACTACAGAGGAGTGTACAAACATTGCCCTCCCTATTACAGTCTGCCATAGGCAAAGTGTAATAGGAGTACTAGGATGGCAGCCATGAAGGCCTTGATTAGGCTCCAAGCTGCCATCACAACTGGTCAGCACCCCAAAATCTGGTTCCGGGGGAGTGTCACATATCAGTAAGTGGTTACAAATCAGCTGATAACATCATAAAAAATCTAAATGCTAATACTTTGCTGCACTAACCGCTCTCATTCTGAATGAGTTGGTCTTCATTTCCTGTTCCCCCTTGACATGGGACATGGGATAACTGCAGCCAATCACTAGCTGTTGCGGGTCACCACTGCAGAGTCTACAGCACACTACTTTTACATTGAACTCAATAATAGATACAGTATACAGTAAGCGCCTGATCGCTATAGTGATGGCAGAATGAGATTTATTTCTATTTTTGTTGAACTAGCGATAATAACTAATAAAAAAGATGATGCAGAGATTTATCTATATGTTTTTCCACTCCATGTAGTACATGTACACATCAACTTCTCATCTATTCATTATAAACTTTGTTAGATGAAAAAGCTCTTTGAACATACTGATTGTAAGCTCTTGTGAGCAGGACCTTTGGGACTTTGGGCCACATGTATGAAACTGTTTTGGTCTAAAACTCACTCTTTTCCCCATAGGTTTCTGTGTCTGATCGGTAGTTTGTTACTATATTATATGTGTTATTTGTCTGTGATTATACTGTCTATATTGTAAAGTGCTATGGAATATGTTGCTGCTATATAACTTAAGATTATTCACATTACTTGAAGGGAACTTGTCAACTTGGTCATTTGTTAGCCAAGTCAAACCAAAGCAAAGGCAGCATGAAATAGTAGGTTTCCTTGTCTTAATAAGGTTTGCTTTACCCAAAAACACTACAGCTAACTACTAAGGTGTCATTTTTATTGTACAACCATAACTATTTCCTTCTTGTAATTATTTATTATCCTAGTATATAAATGAGCTTTCACTTGTGACATAGACTTTCAAAATTATCAGAATATTTTATAGATAGCAGCCCCCAAAGTGACAATATTAGTTGGTTCCAGGACAACCTCTGTAACTTGAGACTGATGTTGCATTTTGGAGCCGGTTTTGCCTGATGTGAATTTTGCAGGTGATGGTGACAAATCTGTGCGACCAATCACTTGCTATTTCCAGAGCGCAAAAAGGAGGTCTATGCGATTGATGAATAATACACTTCCTTCCTCCTGTCTGGAAAAAGGCTGGTGATTGGTTTCACAATTTTTCCTGCCGTTGCTAGCCAAATATGGATCAGGCTGAACTGGCTCCAAAGTGCAACACTAGTTGAGACCATAACTCTATGGACATCTAGTAATCGGTTTTGAAGCCCCCAAAATTTCAACCTTAGGTAATTGAAAGTGATAATAAAAAACAATTAAGTAGATAATTAATACAGATACTGTAAAGCAAGCATCTCAAGAAAAATAACAAAGACACCCTCGCCTGGTGTGCAAAGGAGCTGCTCATCCTGGCACATGTAAAGAGCAGTACAGAACATATAGTACCACAATGTATGTAGCGGCGCTACAAGACCGCCAATCACTGCATGCACCTCACTAATACAGAGGTTTTACCAGTATAATGCCCATGATAATTGGTGGGATCTTCCAATAAATCACACATCCTGCAGATCCGTGGCATTGTATGGTGAGTATGTCAAGTTACAATGTCCCAGGAAAGGCCATTGTATGCTGAAAATTATACCCTGTATCCTAAGCCCAATATAATTAGATGGATCACTGTAGTGGTCCCAGGGCTGTGTATATACATATCTTAACAGATTACAAACATTGCATATTACAAAATAACAATGTCAAATAGATCAAATATTTTATTTCTGTGATTTATTTTATGTTCTATATGATAGTCCAAAAATTCGAAAATAATCTTACCCAGGCTGCGACATGCAAACACGGCCATAGCACTCTGAAGTCTGTCTGGCCGTACAGCTTGTACCACAAGAACCTAGAGAAAGTGGAGAAAGCTTTCTTATAACTAGCAAATAAATCAGGCTATTCAACAAACAGTACAACAGATCCTGAAACTACTAAATTCATTGAGGTGATTTATGGACTGGAACTATTTGTATTCTCAGCACATCTCTTCCTAAAGTAAATGAAGGTACCCAATTGATGGCTACAATATCTTGAAAAAACAAGAGAAAATGATATGAAAAGTAGTTAGATCATAGTCTAAATGACAATATATACACGATACATACACTATACAAAAAAACACATGTGCATGTTCTTCTCACTATCTCACATGAAATCAGAATAAACATTACCTGTTTTAGGTCAATTAGGATTAGCAAAATTATTTATATTTGCCAAATGCCAGAGTAATGAGAGAGAGAGAATTTTTAAGGCATTTTTATTACTTTCTGCATACATTTCATTAGTATTTGGTAGCATTGCCCTGAAACTGCATGACTGGGGTCAAACGTTTTGGATATCCTTCCACAAGCTTCTCACACTCGTTGGTAGGAATTTTGGGCTATTCCTCCTGACAGAACTGGTGTAACTGAGCCATGCTAGTAGGTCGCAGCTGTCTTTTCAGGTTTGCCCATAAATATTCCATTGGATTTAGATCAGGGCTTTATGATGGCCACTCCAAAACATTGACTTCGTTATCCTTAAGCCACTTTGTAACCAGTTTGGCAGTATGCTTCGGGTCATTGTCCATTTGGAAGACCCATTTCTGCCCAAGCTTTAACTTCCTGGCTGATGTCTTGAGATGTTGCTTCAGTATTGCCACATAATCTTCTTTCCTTATGATGCCATCTATTTGGTGAAGTACACCGGTCCCTAATGCAGCAAACCAACCCCACAACATGATTCTGCCACCACCGTGTTTCACAGTTGGGATGGTGTTCTTAGGCCTCCAAGCTTCTCCCTTTTTCCGCCAAATGAAATGAAGGTCATTATGGCCAAACAGTTCAATTTTAATTTGGTCAGACCACAGGACATGTCTCCAAAAATGTTGGTCTTTGTTCCTGTGTGCATTTGCAAACATTAATCTGGCTTTTATATGTTTCTTTTGGAGTAATGACTTCTTCCTGGCAGAGTGACCTTTGACCCTATGTTGATACAGTACTCTTTTCACTGTAGATAATGACATAATCTTTCCAGCTTCCGCCACCATCTTCTCAAGGTCTAGTAATTCTAGTGTATGTAAACTTTTGACTTTGCAGAAAATAATAAAAATTATCTCTCTCATTATTCTGGCATTTGGCAAAAAAAAATAATTCTGGTAATCCTAATTAACCTAAAACGGGTAAGTTTAATACTGATCTCATGTCACATAGTGAGAAAACATGTACATGTGTCTTTTTATATAGTGTATGTAAACTTCTGGTTTCAAATACATATATATACACATATATATACACACACACACACACATATATATATATATATATATACATATATATATATATCTATCTACACATACATACACACATACATACTCGTGAGGTTCAAGAGCACATTTTTGATCAGAACTGTGAGGGCCCATCCACCACGACAAGGCAACCTCATTTCAGATATGGACCTGCACTAACATTTTGCCCCGCTTGGGGCCCTCTTAGGCTTCCTTATTTTCAGGGATTGAAGGTCCCAGCTGATTTGATTAAAACAGTCTGTGTGGATAGGCGCAGGCAATGACCAAGATGGAGAATAGCTATTCTCCCATGCAAACAATCCAAAAGTAAATACTGACCAGCACATCCAAAACAATTTTAAATAAAATTATGTAGGTGCACCGTGGCGGCAAACTATGCTGACACGACAATGGCACTCTAGAAACTCTAAGACACAAAGTGAATATACAGTCATATGAAAAAGTTTGGGCACCCCTATTAATCTTAATCATTTTTAGTTCTAAATATTTGGGTGTTTGCAACAGCCATTTCAATTTGATGTATCTAATAACTGATGGACACAGTAATATTTCCGGATTGAAATGAGGTTTATTGTACTAACACAAAATGCGCAACATGCATGAAACCAAAATTTGACCGGTGCAAAAGTATGGGCACCCCAACAGAAAAGCGACATTAATATTTAGTAGATCCTCCTTTTGCAAAATAACAGCCTCTAGTCGCTTCCTGTAGCTTTTAATCAGTTTCTAGATCCTGGATGAAGGTATTTTTGACCATTCCTCTTTACAAAAACAATTCAAGTTCAGTTAAGTTTGATGGTCGCCGAGCATGGACAGCCCGCTTCAAAGTATCCCACAGATGTTCAATGATATTCAGGTCTGGGGACTGGGATGGCCATTCCAGAACATTGTAATTGTTCCTCTGCATGAATGCCTGAGTAGATTTGGAGCTGTGTTTGGGATCATTGTCTTGCTGAAATATCCATCTCCGACGTAACTTCAAATTCATCACTGATTCTTGTACATTATTCTGAAGAATCTGCTGATACTGAGTTGAATCCATGCGACCCTCAACTTTAACAATATTCCCGGTGCCGGCATTGGCCACACAGCCCCAAAGCATGATGGAACCTCCACCAAATTTTACAGTGGGTAGCAAGTGTTTTTCTTGGAATGCTGTGTTTTTGGGACGCCATGCATAACGCCTTTTTGTATGACCAAACAACTCAATCTTTGTTTCATCAGTCCACAGGACCTTCTTCCAAAATGAAGCTGGCTTGTCCAAATGTGCTTTTGCATACCTCGGGCGACTGTGTTTGTGGCGTGCTTTCAGAAACGGCTTCTTTCGCATCACTCTCCCATACAGCTTCTCCTTGTGCAAAGTGTGCTGTATTGTTGACCGATGCACAGTGACACCATCTGCAGCAAGATGATGCTGCAGCTCTTTGGAGGTGGTCTGTGGATTGTCCTTGACTGTTCTCACCATTCTTCTTCTCTGCCTTTCTGATATTTTTCTTGGCCTGCCATTTCTGGGCTTAACAAGAACTGTCCCTGTGGTCTTCCATTTCCTTACTATGTTCCTCACAGTGGAAACTGACAGGTTAAATCTCTGAGACAACTTTTTGTATCCTTCCCCTGAACAACTATGTTGAACAATCTTTGTTTTCAGATCATTTGAGAGTTGTTTTGAGGAGCCCATGATGCCACTCTTCACAGGAGATTCAAATAGGAGAACAACTTGCAATTGGCCACCTTAAATACCTTTTCTCATCATTGGATACACCTGGCTATGAAGTTCAAAGCTCAGTGAGGTTACAAAACCAATGTTGTGCTTCAGAAAGTCAGTAAAAAGTAGTGTGAGCTTTAGCGGCTCTGGGATCGTGACTTCACGTGTTCAGGCAGAGACAGAGACGTATTCCAGGTGAAAATACAGGGCTTCTGTATTTTATTTAGCAGCAAACAGAAAGTACAACGTGCAAGGCATGCACAAACACAAACAAAAACAAAACGCCTGCCCGTCTGGGCTCTAACTAACAGAGGTCAGCTTACTGTCAGTCTGCAAGTTCACCCTGCTGGTTTTCCAGCAGGACTCCACCCAAGGCTTGAAGGTAGCCAGGGGTTGTAACCACCATAGTCAGCTTACCTGCTGACTTTTATACTCCAGGTAAACCCCGGAGTGGAGTCATGGGAAGTGAGCACCCACCCTGCTCTATGCTCACTCCCAATGAAAGGCCGACCCAGGAAATGGCTGAAGCCATACTAACATATTACGCATGTTAAACATATGTCGACAGTCTAAACTGTCGACACCTATTGAAGTTTGGCCTTTCATTCCCCCAAGTCTCCTTACCTTGGGGGCATGTGTTTGGACATTGAAAGGTGCATGCCAGGACACTGGCCGGGATGTACACTCCATTGTACACCCTTCCTGCTGTTGCCACCTTACAGTAGTTAGGAGTATTCAAATCAATAAAATGATAAGGGTACCCAAATTTTTGCACCAGTCAAAATTTGGTTTAATGCATATTGCACATTTTGTGTTAGTACAATAAACCTAATTTCAATCCGGAAATATTACAGTTATTAAATATATCTAATTGAAATGGCTGTTGCAAACACCCAAATATTTAGAAATAAAAATGATTAAGATTAATAGGGGTGCCCAAACTTTTTCATATGACTGTATCAACAATTTTAACTCTTTAGCATTTCAGCGAAACCTCGGTAAAAAAAAAGCAAAAGAATATAAATAATTTTGCTAACTCATACGATAAATGGAAAAAAAAATGATAGCATTTCTGGGAAAGAAAGTAAACAATTGGCTTAGTAATTACCGTGTGTAGATGAAATCTAAAAGATGATGAATGTCTGGCTACTACGAGAACTGCACTGAGCCAGAGATGATAGGAAAGAGAATAATGGGCTCTTCCTTCCATACTCATCGTATATTCTCGAAGGTTAATACAAATACAATGTTGGCATACGGTTATGCTGAATTACAATGCAGAAATGCTTGGAGTCTGATGAAGGAGACAATTTTACAGGTAGTCAGCAGAACTCAGCTAAAATGTAAGTGCTCAATCGGAATACATAAAGAGATTTAACATACTGTTTAAAGGGCTGAATCAGTAGTCAAGTGCGGTCACATCCATTTCTGTGCGTTTTATGATTAAAAGCAATTGTAACCTTGACTATAGAATAAAAATCTGTGTCTTTCAGAATAATGCAAGATATATATAGAAATCTATGGGACTGTATGTAGAACTGCATAGACACTGTACATTTTGTAGATTCTACATGGGAGATCTACATGAAATATCATTCACGTGTAGAAAATGCAGACAAGTGGGGTATGTAACTGGTGGCATTGATTGATCTCGATCACTAAAAAAGGATCTCTGCTTTAGGCAATGCCTTTCTTATCTATCCCATATCTATCTATCCCATATCTATGTATCTATCTATCTATCTATCTATCTATCGACTTCTTAAAACAACCTGATTACAGCATGTCCATAGCTGAGACTTTCAGTGATGAGCTGCAATTTGGAGGGTAGTCTGGCCGCTAGTGATCAAATTTCTGCGCAGTGGCTATTTCCTTAGAGAAGGAGAGAGGCTTTACAAGATGCGCACTGAAATCAATGGGGTGTCTTATGAGGTGTTCTGAGAGAGATGGAGTTTGGCTAATTGATGGAGTTTATGAATTAGGCAACCATCTCTACTGACTAAAGGTTTTACTTAAAAGTTGCGTATAAAAGTGTTTTCTTTTTATTTATGTATCTCTTGAAGTGTGTGGTCTGGATTATGCCTTATTTTTGACTGTTAGGCTATGTTCACACGGCTTTTTTTGGGACAGATTTCAGTCCGTAATTCGCGCCGTACTGCGCAAATTACGGCTGAAATCCGTCCCAGTCATTACGGTAATCCACAGTTCTCATAGAGAACTATGGATTCCGTCTCCTCTCCCCACTCGCCATATTTAGTGAAAGTGACATGTCAATTATTCACGGCGGGATACGCGCCGTGGTTAATGAATGTCTATGGGGCCGGCGAGCTGCCAGCCCCCCCATCCCGCCCCCGCTGCACGGCGTAATTGCGGGTAAAATCCGTCCCCGCAATTACACCGTGGATAAGCCACGTATTCTGATTATTCTTTCACTGAAATTAAATAAAACTTTTAATGAGAAAAAAAAAGTGTTTTCTAAACTAGATAAACACTTTATTAGGACAGCTACGTTATATACTAAGGGTTATTCGGACTACAGATATTTATACATGGTGGCACTGTTGCCTTACAGCACTTGGGTCATGGGTTTCAATCTGGACAAATGTACAAAAATCCACATTAAGTTTTCCTGGCCAAATGTGACTTGTTAATCACAGTCCTTTCAAACTATATTACACTGGAGAGAAGTCTCTGAACCAAAAAGAAAAAACTACAATATTCCCTTATGTGCACTTTCTAGCTGACATTCATAAGCTAACAAGGAAGAAAGATGAATGTTGGAATAAAATTGGCTGGCCTCATCTAAAAATAAAATAGCAATAATAATTATCATCGTCATCCATGTTTTCAATCACCAAGCCAATGTGTTTATTGAACTCTGCTGTTCTCAACCATTTCTTTGGTCTCGAGCACCACAGTATTGAATATTGGCTTGAATTATGGATCTTTCAGATTTAGCTAGGTCAGTGAAAATTTGCTTCAGAATTTATGCCCTGTGTTATCTGGCCAGTTGGGAAAAGAAGTGTAGGAAGGAAGGGGCACAGGGAATTATTAAGCTTTGTATCTCCTACAAATGAAGACTTGGAACCCATAAGGCAAGAATCAATCTGCCCTAAAGAAATATTTCATTCCTGATTCCACAGTTGCCAACAGACTGGATCCTGATGTTTAATACGGCTCCATAAGTATTAATATTATTTAGTAGTAAGTGGTTATTTAAGTCTTTCTTAAAGTCCTCACCTGTTCCTGCTGTAACTGGCTCTTACGCAGATTTACAGTTCTTATAGTGAAGAAGGCTTTTCTCCTCTGTAGTGTCACAAGGCATTATGGGAAAGGAGCTGAAAAGCTCATGCGCCCTCTATTGGATGTAACAAATCCTCAATTTGCTTCTGATTCACTGAATCTTTAAGAAGCAAAAGGGATACTAGCCAAGCCAGTATCACTCATCTACATACAGCTGTTTAGGGGTTTTGCTCCTCATCAGTGTAGAGTAGAACGATACTGGCTGGCTGGGTGGGAGGCAATGAGTGGCTGAGAAAGAGGAATCTCTCTCCTTGGAGAGATCACGTGACAGGTGTGAAGAGTTTTGCCTCAGGTGCTCTCCCCAAGGAGAGATATTCCCCTTTCTCAGCCACTCATTGCCTCCCAACTAGCCAGCCACACTACTCTGAGGGGCAAAACCCAGAAATGGCTGTATGTAGATGAGTGATACTGGCTTGGCTAATATCCCTTTTGCTCCTTAAAGATTCAGTGAATCAGAAGCAAATTGAGGATTTGTTACATCCAACAGAGGGCGCATGAGCTTCCCAGCTCCTCTGGAGTGTGAATCCTTTTTTTCTCCAGACAAAGGGAATGCCCCCTTGTCTTTTGAGGGGGTTTCACATGAAATAGCTTTTCACCATACTTTTTGTAGGGGCCATTTATATGCTCATAAATTAATCATGTCACCGTTGCCGTCTTTTCTCAAGAATAAATAAGTTTAATTCTTTTAACCTCTCCTCATAACTAAGATGCTCCACTACACTTATTAGTTTGGTTGCTCCTCTTTGTACTTTGCCTCTGTACACTTATGCATTTAAAAAGAGTAAGGCAGTGTACACACGCCATATTGCGGCCTGTAATTTAAACCCCGCAAACGCAGCGAAATACCCCAAAGCACATCTGTGCCTCCTATACGTTACTATTTCCCGGTGCGTATACACCTGAAAAGAAGTGACATGCTAAATTACAATTGTAAAATATGCAGCATATGATTAATGCCGCATATTTTATATTAGCCAGCAGTACTTCAGTCAAGATGTTATTAAAAAACGGTGGGTAAGCATAGACTTAAAGGGGTTTTATCACAAAGTAAAAACCCCTGCACTGGCCACTCGCAGAGAGCATGTGAATGAGAATGGCAGCACTTGCGAATTTTACTTCTTGGTAAAACCTGGCTGATCCAACTAACATTCAAGGTTGTTTAGTAACTAATAAACTCCTGCCACTTTCATAAGTATTTAAACAAGCAGCAGACCTATAGGAAATATTCTGCTACATACAAATCCATACAGCTATTTTGGTTATCTGTGAACAGCCTACCTCCAATTAATGCTACTGTCAGTTTAACAAAGTAGTTGATGGTTTATTAAGTCAATTAGCCTTGATAACAAATTACCTGTTGAAACAAGGACAGCTTCTTGGCAACAGCTGCTGGGAATTCTTGCTCGCACATTGAGCTCTTTGAGAAATGACTCCACAAATTTGAATCTTCCAGATTCAGGCTCTGATAAAGAGGCGGCAGAGAGGCCTGCGAGATGAAACACTTGGTTCACATTTAAGTGGCTGGAGACATATTTTAAACACACATTGATTTTAATTAAGCAATAAATTCTTTTCGACAGGGAGTATGAGGGATGAGATAAAAAGGAAAAGAAATAAAAAGTCACTTGATCGCGGTCACAAGCGTGTGAACTTCTATGCGGAGGATAATTATAGGGAAGACGAATAAGCAGAAATTTTCTTTTATTCAGTTTTATATCTTGCCTACCATTAGGCAAAGCTCACTGTACGTATTCAGGACCCTTTCTGGGAATGAGTCATTTTTCAATATTAGGTGCAGATTAAAATACCTTTAGCAAGGCCACAGACCATGCTCTTTCCTGCTCAATCCACGATGGAATCTGATCACGAAGACTCTTTTGGGAATCCTTTAAATACAGAAAGGTAAAACAAAAGTGAGATATACAGCAACAGAGCACAACCCTACCATGTATATTTACAGTGAAAGAATGGACAAATTCAACCCTATTTTGCGTGTGCCTTAGATGTTATGTGTCAATGCATGGTCCCAGGATGACTCAAACATAGTACAATCAGTCAAAAGACACCTAAAGGGGTATTCCCATCACAGCAAGTGCTGCTGTAAGGGCAAGTTACTGTAAAGTAAGCAATTTTCAAAAGGCATGTTATTATAAAATATGTATACTCTACCTAATACATGCCATTTGTGCACCTACACCTTGCTCTCTTGTCTTTTTGGTAACCGACCACCACTGTGGTCTTTCAGTTATGGCTGGCAATGCAGCGTTATCATAGACCAAGAATAAGGTCCTGTGGCCTGGCCAGGCCAGGAAGAAGAATGTTGAGTACACATAAGCGAAAATGCACATCTTTGCTTTCCCAGCCATGGACAACATCACAGTAAGGGTATGTTCGCACAGTATGTTTGGCACGTAACTGTACCAAAACATACCTCGCAAACAAAGTAAAAATAATGTTACTAGTAAACTCCCCCTTGTTTTAACGGTCATATTTCTTGGCGCATAATGTACACCCGTAAAAAGAAGTGACCTGCCACTTCTTTCGTGCGCTTACGTACTGAGAAATAGACAGGTGTATGAGGCAGAGAGATGCCTCGCATTGAAAGTACGCAATGGCCAACATGTATTTTCAACAGCGCTAACGAAGGTATATTGTGGCACACAAGGAGACACGAGAGCCAGTTAAAGGCAAAAAAGGCCTGTGTTAGGTAAAGCATATATATTTTTTAATAACATGAATTATGAAAACTGCTTACTTTACAGTAATTGGCCCTTTCAGCAGCACATGCTCGGATGGCAATACCCCTTTAATTCTGAAAAAGGTATAGAGCATGCTCAGTTCAATGGTCAGGTCAGTATCCAATGCAATCGATTAATCTTCCTTGTAAATAAATGTGGGATATGTGGCATTGATACAGAAAGTCACCAAGAATCAGGGTTAGATTGCCACACCAAAGTACTAGAAGATTCTCTGGTGGACCAAGACTGCCTCCACAATAATCATACCAAAAGCTTCCAGTACAAGATAAGACAGACTGCAGAGCAATCTCCACCGTAGGCCCCAAGGAGTCTGATGTTGCTCACCTTTACAACAAATATAAAGAGATTTTATAACATAGTGGAGAGCGCAAACATAAAAGTCCTGTCAAGTTTCTAAACATTCTCAGACATCTCATGAAGAAGCGTGTTGCTGCCTGTGTTTGATCTTCAGTCTATTATGAAGCTGAACATCTATACCACAGCCAAGTATACCTTTTGTACAATAAAGTTATAATACCATATTGTGTCTAAAGATAAATAGGGCAAAAATAGAAAGAAAAAAAAGGATAGGCAGATTTCCTGCCTCCCAACACTCACCCATTTAAAAAAATACAAAAAGATGCATAATCACATATATCATTAACTAATGTACATGTGTACACCAAAATAACAATGAAATCTTATTCTGCAAAAAAGAAATCCGTAAACATTGACTTAGAAATAAAAAGGTTATGGCCAAAGAAATGCCAGGATAAAAACACCAATAGTTGGTCCTTAATGTGAAAAGGATTATGGTCATCAAAAGGTCAATGTTTCTCGACTCTTATTTAGAGAAAGAGCCATAAAAGAATTATAATCAAAAAAATAAATTGAAGAATATAATAGGCCTCCAAAATATAAGAATCCTGTCACGGAGGTTTCCAGTGGTTCACAAAGGTCATCACTTCTTAAGCCCAGAGAACAGATAATTGGTGGAATGAGAATTTTTATGCTCCGTTTTCCTGCAGTTGCAGGCAAAGCAAAGGAAAACAAGGTTTCCAATAAAATCAATACATGTCAGACGTGCAGAACTTATCATCTGACTGTACACATACAGAACAATTTTCTTGACAAAAGGTCAAAATTCTGAAAGGGGTTGTCCAGAATTAGAGAAACTGCTTTCTTTCAAAAAAATAGCACCAACTCTGTCATAGGATGTGCCTTGTATTACAGCTCAGCTCCATTGAAGTTTTTGGGACTGAGCTGAAATACCAGAAGCACCCTGAGACAGAGATGGTGCTATTTTTGAAAGAGAGCAGCCATATATTTTTTTCAATCCTGGACCACCCCTTTAAATAGGTCTACTCACAGATTTCTTGAACATGTCTCCAATGATAACCCCGGTGAAGACATCCCACTCCTATAAAGTCAAATAACAAAACACACAATCAGTAAGAGAGACAGTATAATACAGCCCGACATGTCCATAAGAAGATGTGTTGTCTCCAGACATACGCTGTATAACAAGTGTTCTACAATGGGGAAAATAAGTATTTGATACACTGGCAATTATGCAAGTTTTCCTACCTACAAAGAATGGAGAGGTCTGTAATTTTTATCATAGGTACACTTCAACTGTGAGAGATAATCTAAAAAAAATTCAGAAAATCACATTGCACGATTTTTAAATAATACATTTGCATTTTACTGCATTAAATAAGTATTTAATACAATAGAAAAACAAAACTTAATATTTGGTGCAGAAACCTTTGGTCAGACATTTCCCATCTGTCTTGACCAAGTTTGCACACACTGCAGCGGGGATTTTGGCCCACTCCTCCATGCAGATCTTCTCCAGATCTTTCAGGTTTCGGGGCGGTTGCTGGGCTACATTGAGTTTTAGCTCCCTCCAAGGATTTTCATTTGGGTTCAGATCTGGAAACTGGTTAAGCCACTCCTTAGTTGCCCTGGCTGTGTCTTTCAGGTCATCGTCATGCTGGAAAACCCAGCCACAACCCATCTTCAATGCTCTTATTGAGGGAAGGAGGTTGATGGCCAAAATCTCATGATACATGGCCTATCCATCCTCACTTCAAGACGGTGCAGTCTTCCTGTCCCCTTTGCAGAAAACTACCCCTCCCCCCCCCCCCATGTTTCACGGGTGAGATGGAGTTTTACTCATCCTTATTTTTCCTCCAAACATGGCAAGTGGAGTTGATACCAAAAAGATCTATTTTGTCTGACCACATGACCTTCTCCAATGTCTACTCTGGATCATCCAGATGGTCATTGGCAAACTTCAAATGGGCCTGGATCTGTGCTTGCGTGAGCAGGGGACACCTTGTGTGCCCTGCAGGATTGTAATCCATGACGACTTAGTGTGTTACTAATGGAAATCTTTAAGATTGTGGTCCAGCTCTATTCAGGTCATTGACCAGGTCCTCCTGTGTAGTTCTGGGCAGATTCCTGACCTTTCTCAGAATCATCCTTAACCCATGAAACGAGATATTAAATGGAGCCCTAGACTGAGGAAGATCGACAGTCATCTTGTCCTTCCTCCACTTAATAATAATCACGCCAACAGTTGTTGCCTTCTCACCAAGCCTATTGTCCGGTAGCCCATACCAGCCTTGGGCAGGTCCACAATTCTGTCCCAGGTGTCCTTAGACAGCTCTTTGGTCTTGGCCATGGTGGAGAGGTTGGAGTGTAATTGATTTGAGTGTGTGGACAGGTGTTTTTTATACAGGTTACAAGTTCAAAAAGGTGCAATTAATACAGGTAATGAGTGCAGAGTAGGAGGGCTTCTTAAAGAAAAACTTCTGTGAGACAGAATTCTTTCTGGTTGGTAGGTGATCAAATACCCATTTCATGCAACAAAATGCTAATTGTTTAAAAATCATACAATGTGATTTTTCTGGATTTTATTTTTAGATTCTGCCTCTCACAGTTAAAGTGTACCAACGATAAAAATTACAGACCTCTCCATTATTTGTAAGTGGGAAAACTTACAAAATTGCCAATGTATCAATTACTTCTTTTCCCTACTGTATCTTTTCAGGTCCAGATTCCTGTATGTGGAGGACAGTATCATAGTAGTCCGTGCTTGTGCCGTAAAGACGGTTAGGCTCAATTCAGAAGGGTCAGATTTGGTGCAGAGTTCACCTTTTGATTTGTGCTACAGATTACAGCACAAAGTAACAGGTTGAGCGTTTAGTCCACTGCAAAACCCACATGAAACACAAACAGAATTTGCTGTGGGTATGTTGCAGATTTGAAGTAAAATCTGCATCAGATTTATTGCACTGCGTGGACGCAGCAGAATAATTCACATGCAAGATATTTCTTTTCAGAACATTTTTACAACTGAAAATAAAGTTCCACTTATCTAAATGGGGTGATTTTGGCGACAAGAACACGGATTTCTAAAAGCCACATCTAGATGAATGAGATCAACAAATCTGCCACATGAGAATCCTTACCATCATTTTGGGGAATGATGAAAATATTAAAGAGACCAAAGAGCTAACGGTGACATGATTGTACCTCCACATCAGAAAGGTGCTTATCACTCATGTGGGTAAAGTTCAATGATTTTCTTAGCCTCAAATAAAAAAATAAATAAAAAAACACAGAGAAATTTTATTTTTCTCCTCTTGATGTCTCTGTGGCACCATCTGTATATCCCCATTTTAATTTATAGAAATCATTATGCCTTTGGCGCAAGCCCTAATGGTGAACAACATACAAATATATAATTCAATATACCCCTATACCCTGCCTAATAATCACAGACAATGCTGAGTAAGTGTTCAACGCCAGGTGATGTACTCTAGGGTTGGCATTATGAAATTTGGCGTTTAAACGGCAAATTTAATTCGCATTATAATAGCATAGAATGCGTCTGATTTATGAACCTGCTCTACAGCGGGTCATAAATCAGGCACATTCTAGTGCTAAGACGGCATTTCTGGTTCAGGGAAACCACTTTGAAAGTGGTTTTCCGGTTCCAGCAGCAATGCGCCTAGAATTGCTGTATCGAATCTATAAATATGTAGCTTCGTACGGTTCTAGTGCGCCCCGCCTCCTGCAAGCCCCCCGAAATCAGGCACATTACAAAGTGCCACTTGCGCTATGTAATGCACCTGATACTGGCGTACGGGAGGCTTTTCAATATTGCGAATGGGGCTGCGCCTGATGTCGGGCTGAAAATACGCCAGAATTCTGGTGCAACCCCATTCATACATGCCGCCCTAGGTGTTCTACCCTAGTCTTCTGAACTTCTTAGTAATTAGTCAAACAGTGCGGATAAGTTAACATCAGCTGCTTTTTTTGGTAATTTTTGCATTGAAGAAAAAAAACAAAACAAAAAAACACGTTCGGTTTCTGCAGTGATTTGAACCTCGGACCCTTATGCTGAAAAGCAGAAATGCTAACCACTCAGCTACATTATAGCTACTCATAGCTTTTGCAATTTAGGTTACTTGGCTTTACATAAACAGACCTTTGGTTTGACTAGAGAGTCAGGAGTGAGCACACTTTGGGTAAAGGAATTGTGATATCAAGCCTGCTAGGTCACATGCTATGCAGTTGAAACAAATTATACACACCCCTTTTGGCGACACTGAAAGCTGAGGAGAGGACTGCAGGACATGAATTGCCTACATGGTAAAACCCCTTCAAGAAGTACACAGTGGTCCTCATTAATGAATACCGTCTAACAGTAAAACTGTCTTTGTTGCCCATAGCAGCAAATAAGAGCTAATCTTTATTTTTCAGTTCTGATTGGTTGCTGTGGGCAAAAAAGACAGTTTTACTGTCAGTTTTAATAAATAAGGCCCAGTATTTTATTTTTTTTTGTAAATGTTTGGAACAGTGATCACTTAAACAATAGGGGGTGTCAATGAATACAGCACAAATCTGTAAACTTATTCACATTTGTGGTCTATGCAGATTTATGTCATAGATGTCCCTTAAGAATGATCACTGTACCGTTCATCTAAATATGAATTGCAACGGGACTCGCTCTGTGAGCGGATTGCTATGTACTAGCATATAATCACTACAGTGCCGTCCTGGAGGCAATTTACTGCCAAACCCTCCAAGACTTCAACCCACTCATGTCCATTATCCGCACTGCCCTGCTCGACAGACCATAGACATGAAGAATGGTGTGTGTAGCAGGCAAGGTGTAGAAATCACTCATTTTCATTTCACATTAATG
The DNA here is from genome assembly GCA_025379985.1 of Phyllomedusa bahiana. Lineage (NCBI taxonomy): Eukaryota > Metazoa > Chordata > Amphibia > Anura > Hylidae > Phyllomedusa > Phyllomedusa bahiana. The sequence goes on along the minus strand of JAODAL010000624.1, from coordinate 221,352 downwards.
TCAATTACTGAGATTCACTGCAACCGTCCCTTACTGATGTATAGCTTTAATTATCACAATATAGTACAGCCATGTTTTATTTGTAAACTGTCAATTATAAAGATAAACTGCAAATATAATTGTTGATTCCAAGGCAAACACTGACTAACCTCTAACATGACAAACTAAACTAAACAGAATACAGAATTACCTTTACAGGACAGTATTTTGGCTACTTACATTCTCCTTGAATATCTCAGGGTGCATACCGCGCACAAAATGTAGGGCGAACATCAGCTGATCTGCCTAGTAGGAAAAAAAAATAACTGTGTAGAACATGGGTTCTGTAACATATATTGCAAGAGAATTAGGTTTAGCTTCAGATAAGACAACTACAGGTTGAGAGATTTCCACTGTTTTCTCATTTGATACCACAAAAGATTGTACAAACCCATGTCTACCACATAAGTATTACTGCTAATTCCCTTTCGGCGACTGTACTTGATGTAGTTTCCAATTGTAACTACAGATGAAGCACATCACTTAGCAGTAAAATGCATGCAGCTGCCACAACTCAGACACAATGGACCACATGTATGAAAACTGTCTTGGTCTAAGACTTAATGTTACCCATAGTAGCCAAACAGAGTGCACTCTTAATTTTTTTCATAGCACTATATGAATTGAAAGGAAAATTCTGATTGATTGCTATGGGCAACAAAGAAAGTCTTAAGCTATGTTCACACCGGTTAACTGCGGGGCGTAATTACGCCCCGCAGTTACGCCGTGTGGCCGGGGGAGGAAGCGGGGGGGCTGGCACCTTGCCGGCCTATAAAGAATCACTGCTAGCGGTGCGTGTACGCCGCTAGAAAGTGACATGTGAATTATCTCCCCGCCCGGCGTATTCGCCGAGCAGGGAGAGGAGACTTAATCCATAGTTCTCTATGAGAACTGTGGATTACCGTAATGAATGGGCCGTTTTCAGCCCGTAATTTGCGCACTTCAGCGCGTAATTACGGACCGAAATATGTCCCATTTTAAGCCGTGTGAACATGGCCTTAGAATAAGACAGTTTTCATACATGTGGCCCAAAATGTACAAGCACCCATGTCTGGTTTAGAAAGCCAATTTTCGAAAACTCTATTAGTGTTTTCTAACTTAAAGGGGTTGTCCACTTCCCTTTTTTAAGCTAGAGTATTGTGCTAATAATCTTTATTTAGTATAGTATAAAAAAATTCCCCAATTAGGACCCATGTCAGATTTGTGGAGTACATGACTAATAGTTGTCCTGTGGACAGATTCTCCCATCTGAGCTCTGGACCTCTGCAGCACCGCCAGAGTGACCCTGGGCTTCTTGACTCCTCTCATTAGTCAGCTGTTTGTCTGGACTATCAATTTAGGCAGACAGACGTTTCTTGGTAGGGTAGCAGTTGTGTCATACTCCTTCCATTTACGAATGATAGACTGAACAGTGCTCCAGCTTGTCTCATCGTCCTGTCCACTCTCTCCACTTCTGACCTTGGCTTCATTCTATGAACATGTGCGACAAGCCCTGAGCACGTCTCCTCCATGGTGCTTTGCACTGGCATCACTGACCCTTAGGCCAGCTGCCACAGCTAGGAACTGCTCTGAAGTGGTAACTGGTTACTACAGTGGACTAAGCCAACATCCCCACCAGAGGCTCTGTGAAAAGCCTCGCCCCTTCGGAGTATGCCCGGCCAGTGGCATACAGGAGATATTCAGAGCTCAGGATATTTTTGTTAAAACTTAACTGGTTATACAACTTGCCACAACTTTGTCCCTGAGCTTGTTTTCATGATGCTGTTTGTTCATTAATGTTCTCGAACAAACCTCTGAGACCTTCCCAAAATTGTAGTTGTACTGAAAATAAATGACATCCAGATGTACAAAGTTGTAGAAGCCATATGTTACGGTAAAAGTCCAGCACCGATGTAAATTAAAATAAGTACATTATTGGAGATCCATATTAAAATATAAGCACAGCACTGCTATGAGTAAGGGTCAACACGTACCCGAAACACGTCAGCATTACCTGTGCTGTGCTTATATTTTAATATGAATCTCCAATAAAATGTACTTATTTTAATTAACATTGGTGCTGGACTTTTACCGTAACATACGGTTTCTACAACTTTGTCTGCTATGGCCGGTTCTGTCCCCCGGCTTTGTCCATGAAGCTACACGCTATTAGTCTATGAAATTGTTTACATCCCGATGTACTCTATTTACTAACCAGGTGACTTTTAAAGGTATAGTGGTTATTTAGGGGTAGGGTAGGTTCACATGGCTTGTCTGTTATGTGTTTTCAATAGGTAAATTAACATATTGAAATCAGTCCGATATATGCATCCAAAAAACTTATTCAAAAACAGATCTGTAACGTGTATTCAGATATGTATTTGATGCTTATTTGGATACGTTTTTCGGATGCATATTTCACTACGTTCTCTTTTACATTATTCATATTTGGACCCAATGCATATTTTAACCGTGCAAACGCATCTAAATACGCATCAGAAAGTGTGGTATTTGGATACTTTTTTTAGCCTCCAAAAACGCACCCCATTGTTTCCTATGGGGATTTTACATATGTAAAATGGATCAGGAATTGACATGTCACTTCTCTGTATACGTGCGAAAAATGCAATACAATTATATATGTTTTTTAATTTACAAACATTTGGAAAACCATATATCATTTTCTTTACACTTCACAAATACTTGCTACTCTGTGTTGCTCTATGACAAAATATAAATGAAATACATTTAAGTTTTAAGGCTGTAAAGTTTAAAAGTTAGGAACAGTTGAAGGTATATGAAGACTTTTTCAACCCACTTTAGGTTTTGCCCGTGCTTTGGCTAGGGAATAGAATGGGGACCCCCGAGAATGAAGCGTGTGAAAGATGTTTGTTTAGGCACAGGCACATGGTCTGTATCTATTGCATTTTTTAGCACTTTATTTCTGCTTTTCTATATATTGGGCCAGGTTCACATCTGTGTTGAAGGTTCCACTCAAAGCCTTTGTTACAGAGCTGGTGCTGGATTTTTTACATAACAAACACCATCAGTGCCAATTTCAATAAGGTCAATAGTTAATGTGGTTTGTTGGGTTTCCATAATGGTGTCCAGCATTTTAACTGAAAAATAGTGTTGCATGCACTAATTTTCCAAATTTTTGACGGAATCCACGGAACCTACAATGCAAATATATACCAGGCCTTAGTATTTATTATGCTTGTTTGAGCACCTTATGCAGACTTAAATATTTGTGCTCACTTGGTTACTTTTCTAGGTATGTGACATATACTGTCTATGTATAGTTTTTATCCATCTGGAATTTTGAAGTGAAATCAAGTCTTGAAATATATTTTTAATCAAGTATTAATAAAAACTTTTTTTTTTTTTTTTTAGTTACCTCTAAGTGTATATGTCATTCTTATGTAACATTATACTATTAGTTTAGAATCTGTATTTATAACAAACCTGCATGTATTGAATTTTTTTTTGCACAATGGTGATGCACTGACTAACTCAAAGAAGCTGGTTCAGCGAGAGTATCCAAATAGCTTTATTAGCTCGACTTTACTGTACCTCTGCACGCCTCTAATTTCAAGTGAATAAACGCAGAGTATTTTTCTGTTGAATTCCACAAAAGTTTGGGCCCAGCTCCATGTGATGTATCCCAGATCTATTTTTGCAGCATAACGCTTCTGTGGAGAATAACTCAGTAACATGGTGCACTACATGGCGTGCCTACAACTTCATTTATAGAGCCATAGGGACTCTATGTGCCTCTGTTTAGCCTTGAAGCACACAGCTCTGCCATATGCATGAGTTCTTACACAGGTTGCAGTATGTGGGTTATATTGTACTACATCATGGGCATTTGCAGCCTTTGGAAAAAATACTGAAGAGCAGACAACAAACCTCCCCCAGTGTGAGTCATCGGGCACGCTGAAAGCACTTCCATAAAGCTACTTATTCTAGTCTCCAATCCTCTGGTAAATGAACATCTAGAAAACAAGTAATCATTTGTATGTTTTGGCTATGTTATCTGGGACACAAGAGACGCTGTTTTCTGCTTTGGAGCAGAGTTAATTACTATAATCACGCTGGAGACCTCTGTAAAATGTAAAGCAGCTTTGCCTCTAATTCAGGTCATGGTGCTAAATCATGAAAAATGCAGCATATTACTTGAAATGTGAAGAAGCTTTCCCTCCTCGATTCACTGGGGAAACTTCCACTGCATTATTAGCCATCTCGTTCCAAACAATATGTGCCAGAACAACACTCAGCCTTGAGGCATATACCAGCACAGATCCAATGTAGTCATCTAGTATTCTCTACCAATGTATAACTATTATAAGAAAACTGTATCAGACTGACATAGATAAGGAGTAGGGTATGTTCACACGTTGTATTTGTGGGGCATACTTCGGGGCGTAATTGAGCAGCTATACGCCCAATGTACACCCCACAAATACAGTTAAATCATAGCCTCTTGAGTGCTAGATTTTAGATTATTCCCCCGCGCTACTGATGCTGGGGTAAAAAAAGTGTCAAGTCACCCCTCGCCGGGGAAAATGAAAACAGTGGACACTGTTAAATACCCCCTGGCCAATGTGACTTTCACACAGCGGCGTAAGCGGCGCGCACAGGTACCGCGCTTGCACCTTGGAACATACCCTTAGGCAGTTCAACGGGTTTTTTGCGGCAGGGATATAAAACGCCCCAATACCCGGGGGTTTTTGGAACCACGCGCTAATCAGCGCGTAATTCCAAAACACGGGGTACGGCGGCCGGGTGCCGGCCCCATAGACATGAATTGTTAGTGGCGCGTATTCGCCGCTAACAATTGACATGTCAATTCTCCCTCCGTCCGTACAATACGATCTCTATGAGAGCTATGAATTACCGTAATTGCGGCTCGCATTTCACCGCATCTGAAGCGAAATACGCGTGCAATTATGCTAGAAAATAAGCCGTGTGAACATACCCTTTAGTCACATCCATTAGCTGGATTTATTCAGAAAGTCGTAAAAATACCATGGAAAGTAACCCATGGATAAGACACTGGGGCACATTTATCAAGGCAGTTGTGCCAAAATTCTGGTGCAATTTTTTCTAAGCAAATAATGGCGTACATGCTTTATACCACATTTATTATGTGTTGACACTTCTGTACCTCATACGACATAGGGGGCTGTGCACCAAAATTTTGCTGCAGTTAGTGGCGTAGATAAGCCAAATTAAAATTTGGTCTGGGTCAATGTTACACCATTTTTAACATCGCCAGTTTTAATCAACACAAAATTAATGAATAAATGGGAACATTGAAAGGGCACTTTCACCCCCAGAAATTTATTTGGCGCTTTTTGGGGCAAATTGTCAAAAATGAAGCCCAAAAACCCTTCCATTGATTCCAATATAAAATCATTTAGACTATGGGGGAACCTTAAACTCAAAAAATTTTTCACCCAAAAAAGGGAATTTGAAAATTTCCAATTCTTGGGCCCAAATGCCCCCCGCCCAAATTTTCTACGGTATAGGTGGAAGAAAACCTGCTTCAGACATTCACGCATCCCCTCATTTTTAATTTTTCGCACTTACAAATGGCAAACCCTGTGCCCAATGTCCCCTTAACTAAATAGCCCAACTGTACATTTGTCTAAGGTTAGACAGTATTGACAAAAAAATGTCCTTATTTTTATCTCTTTTATTCCTCACCGACCTTCATTAAAAATCAAAACGAGGTTAAAACATCCATTCAGTAGGGGTATGTTTTTTGTTATGCTAAAACAACCTAAAATGGTTTTTCACCAAGGGCAAACCTTTGCTTTAAATTGTGCATCTAAAATAGACTGCATCGAAAATAAAAAAGAAGGTAACTTTTTAGATAGTCTTGCTTAAAAATACACCTTTTTTAATAAGCTATTAATGTTGATTTTTTTGTAGTCACATAAAAAACCCCTTCCCCCCTACCCCCCTGCTATCCTAAAGAGGGAAAACAGTAAATCATGATGGTAGAATCACACTAAAAGGTTTGGGTGCTTCCCCCGGGGAAAATTTGCTGTATCCACTCTATTTACGGGCTCCTTAAATGATAACTATTTAAAACCATAATCTACTCCAAACTGCTGAAACCCCGATCACTGACCCACAGCTTACTGCCCACCTAAAAACCAGTTTTTTTCTAAACCCAGTCCTCAAGACCCCCCAAACGGGCATGTTTTCAGGATCTCCCACAAAATGCACTGACAAAATGAAAACACCTGTGAAATACTGGGGAAATCCTGAAAACTTGATGTTGGTGGGTCTTGGGGACTGGATTTTTGGAAACACTACCTAGACCATTTACCCATTGTAAAGTGCTCCACCCCCCGATTACAATACCCCTGAAATTGCTTTCCACGGAAACACCTCGGTCACTTTTATCCACGGCATTATTGCTAAAAACCCCAATGACGTACCCAATTGTTTTAACTCCCCTCCCCCATTTTTCCCTCCATAAAACTGATCCACGGTATTCCTGCTCCACCATGATCACTGTCCACTATATTACTCCGCTTCTGCTGCCCCCCATTCACTATGTCCACTGGATGAATGCTCCTCTGCTCCACTATATTAATGCTCTTCTTCTGCACCCAAGTTACTGTGCCTACTACAGTAATGCTCCTTTGCTGTAAACTGAACACTGCGTCCAATGCATTACTGCTCCTCTGCTGTTTACTCTATTACTACTCCTCTGCTGCACCCCTGGTCACAGTGTCTGCTGTATTACTGTGCTTTTGTTGCACCCCGATCACTGAATCACCTGCATACTTGCTGCTTTGCCGCACGCCGATCACTGTATCCACTAACATACGCTCCCCTTTCTGCACTCTGATCACTGTGTTCTCTTTGTTACTGCTCTGCTGCTGCACTCCGATCACAGTGTTCACTTTATCATTGCTCCTTTGCTGTACCCAAGGACTCAGGACTGTGGAGTCAGAGCCCATTTTAATGGAGTCGGAGTTGTAATAAAATGGACTGATTCCAACTCCCAAAAAATATTTGTCCCAAACGGGGCCCAAAGCAAGAGGAATTGGGGCCGCCCGTGCACGCTCCCTTATCTTCATCCATCAATGAGGATTTTAATTTTTAAAAGTATTTGGGTGACATGGGGCAGGCAAAAATTTCCGCAGGGGAAAAGATTCCGCTCCCATAGCAAAAACAGTTTTTACACAATTTTTTTACTTTCTCCAAAGTAGTAGAAAAGTTTTAACTGTTCATGATAACTGACTGGCTTAAACACTTTCCTTTATACCCTGAAATTGTTAGAGCTGTTTCCCCCCGTGGTCACCCCCTTTGCCCCCAACCCAATTATGTGGGGGCTGTTTCTCTAGCCGGAAATAATGAGATCAATTTGAGGTCATCTTGCAGGATTGGGAGGTATAATATTTTTACGAACCAATTCATGACCCCAACAAAATTTCACGTTTTTGTTGAAAAATGTTTTTCCCACACTGCAGTGTTTTGAATTTCAATTTATTGTTTCTAAGTTGACTCCCAAAAAATTTAAATTTTTGGGTATGCTCACACAGCTTAATTGTGGGCCATACTTCAGAGCATAATTCTGCTGCAATACACCTGAATTACGGACTGCAATTACGGTAAAATCATAGCACTGACTGAGTGCTATGATTTTACAGCGTATTCCCTAATGCGTCTGCAAATACAAAACTGAATGGGGGCCAGCACAAAGCGCACATAACTTATTGCCAGCGTATAACAGGGCACAATACACTCCGTCATACGCCAGCAATAACCCATGTGAATTCACCCTTAAGCCTCGTTCTAAAGGTTTATTGCCGGCGTAATTGCGGGGACGGATTTCGCCCCGTAATTACGCCGGCAGCTCGCCGGCCCCATGGACCGTCATTATCTACGGCGCGTACATGCCGTAAATAATTCACATGTCACTTTCTCCCCCCACGGCGGATTCGCCGAGCGGGGAGGAGAGACGGAATCCACAGTTCTCTATGAGAACTGTGGATTACCGTAGTTACTAGGATGGATTGGAGCCGTACTGCAGCAGAAATACGTCGCGCAATACGGCTCCAATCAGCGCCCAAATAAGCCGTGTGAACGAGGACTTACACTGACCAGCAAAAGGGAAACAATGTTTTGAAATTGTGACTTTCAGGCTCCATATCTCATCATCCACTACAGCTTTGAACATGAGACTCCCATCATTTTATAGACAGTCATCTTAGTTATCTCATACATAACTTTGACCTGCAACTATTTAGCAAATGCTTAGTTCTGCAGATTCTTCTCATGTTCTACTAAAATAGCTTGATTATTGTATCATAAGGTGATGGAAAACCTGATGTTACCAATTTACTACAGTAAAGTTATCACTTAAACATGCGCCATGTATGAGAGAGCTGGAGTGGGAGTCAGAGTTGGGGGTAATTGAGGAGTCGAAGCTTTGGCTTACGGACTCCACAGCCCTGCAAGCACTATACCCGCTATATTACTGCTGCTCCCTGATCACTGTGACCACTGTATTACTTACTGATCCTCTGCTGCACCAAGTCACTATGTCCACTGTATTACATGCTGTACACCATGTTTTTTGTTCACTGTGTATTATTTCTCTGACTCTCCAGTCTCCCTCTTAATCTTTCTCCCTCTTAGTGTGGCATAAACACCATATTATTACACTTCCTCTATTGGCTGTGCTGGGAGTAATGGGAGAGAACCAATGCTAGAAACTAGTGCTCATATTGCAGATTTAATATGTTGTTAGTTCCCGCTGAGGTTGCTGTAGTTAGTTTTATAATTATCCTTAAGAGGTACCTTCAAGAATTTTGGACCAAATCACACATATGGTGTCGGAGGTCAGTACATGGTGTTAAAAGGGTTTTCTCACTACAATGATTAGCTTTCAACATAAAAGGACAGTTAAACGAATACTTTTTTTTCAAATACACTGGTCAATAGATTTTACTTTAGTCATGAAATAAGAAAGTTTTTTATGTGCTCTGAAGCGCACACAAGTTTCTACAGTTACCTGCAAACTAGACGGACGTCTGTTATCTGAATAGCTGAGAGCAGGGAAATTTTATATAAGTTAGCTAAGAGCAGAGAACACCACGCCACTAACATACTGAGATCGAAGCAAACTAATTACATCTAATAAGACTAGCTTCACGAAACAAAAAGGTACATGTGCTGTGAGGACTGAAAAGCATGGCTTTATCTATAATCTGGTTAGAGATAGCAATCGCCTGCACTGTCAGCTTAAGGCTATGTTCACACGGCTTAAACTGGGACGTAACTCGCCCTGTATTTCATGCTGTACTGCGCTAAATACGGGGCGAGATACGTCCCAGTCATTACGGTAATCCACAGTTCTCATAGAGAATTATGGATTACGTCTCCTCTCCTCTCCCTGCTCGCACAATACGGCGAGCGGGGAGATAAGTGACATGTCAATTATTCAATGCATATATGCGCCGAGAATAACGAATGTTAATGGGGCCGGCGGGCTGCCAGCCCCTCCGCCCCACCCCCCACGGCTTAATTGCGGGCAAAATACGTCCCGATATTACTGCCGTGTGAACCTAGCCTAAGGGCTCGCTAGAAGTTGAATATGCTAATCACTGCTGTAGAACCATCCGCAGCCTGAGGAGACAGAGTACGTGAGAAACTGCTAAAACTCAGTGAAACAGTGGTGAGAAAACCTCTTTAAAGAATATATATAGTCCAGTCACACTATCATGGCCATCAGGTAATATCCAGAGTAGATTGCCGTGTGCAGTATGGACAGCAGCCAGATGGGCTGGAAGTGACTCCGTAATGTCCTCACAGGTATCCGGAGCCATGCTGACTGCATCCCACAGCTGCTGGAGGGTGAATGGGGGAGGATCCACAGAGTGAGCACGATGACTGAAGTGGTCCAACAGATGCTCAGTTGGGTTTAAATCTGGGAAATTAGGGGGCTAGGGTAGTACTTCGAAGTCTTGGGTTATGCTCTTCCAAGCAATTTCAGACATTTCTACACATGTGACATGACGCATTGCCTTACTGCAAGATCCCATCCATCTCAGGGAAGACAATCAATTATTTTTAATGGGTTTTTCCCTTGATTACGGGAAGGGTTTTTTTTCATCCCCCAAAACCCAATTTGAGAGGGGCCTTCCCAAAGGGAAATGGGGGCCCCCCTTTTTTTGTTTTTTTTCCAACAATGTTTTTGCAGGTTTTTTGTTTATTAAGATGTTTTTCCACCTGAAAAAACCCCAAAATTTCCACGGAATTTTCCCAAATTTCCGAGGGCTGCTGAAAAAAATTCCGGGATTTCCCCTTTTTCTCCCCAGAAAATTTTTGGGTAAGGAAATTATTATGACAATCCCCTCCTTTTTTGGAAACCCCCCAAAAACCCCAAAAAAGGTTTTCCCTGAACGTTCCCCTTTTGGTTCAATAGTGCGAGCTTTTTTATCCACGAAAGCATATTGGCCCGGGGGCCCTTTTTGGTAAAAATCTTCATACCCTATTTTTCACCTCTTCCCTGAGGGGGCACATGATTTTTTCATAGTTTTCCCAAATTTTGCTTTTTCCCACAATCCCCGCCAATTTCCCAAACCTCAAAACACTTTTTCACCCCCAAACCACAACACACAAAACATTTTTTACAAACGCAAAATTTTTTTGAAATGCGGGTTCCCCCTTTTGGCCCCAAAACCAAAAAATCCACCCCCCTTTTTTTTTTTGGCTAAAATTTCCCCAAAAAAGGGGGGAAAAAACCAAAAAAAAAAACTAAAGGGTTTATTTTTTTTTTGGCAAACACCCCTATAACACCCCCTTTTTATACACCCCCCCAAGCTAGTTTTTCCCACACATGATTTCCCTTTTCATGAACTCCCAAACCAAATAAAAAGAAAGGCAATTTGGTCATAAAAATTTTACCCCAAAATTAGAAAAAAAAACCCTGGCCCCCAAAACCCTTAAAGAATGGGGGGTTTTAAAAATTTTTTTTAAAGGAACTTTTGTGCATCCCCCCCCCCCAATAAAAGTTTTTTTAAATAAGGGGTTTGTTTCACGGAAATTTTGTAAAGGAGAGAAATATATACAATGACCCCAAAGACAGAAGATAATATTTGTGGCACCCCCAAAATTTCCCCTTAAATTGATTTATTTCAAAAAATTTTAAATCACATAACACGGAAGGGTGGGAAACAAAACGCACTGAAGGGGGGCCAGTCCCCCGGTTTTTAATTTGCCCCCGGCACACCTATGATTTTGGATGACATGAACACTCACCCCTGCCCATCAGAAAACAGGGCCCAAAATTTCACAATAAAAAAAAAAAAACCAAATTTTAAAAAGTTTCCCTAAAACAGACAAAAAAAAAATTCTTTTACAGCCCTTCCCAATCCCACCCAAAGGCCCCAAAAAAACCCCGGGATGTGGGACCCCACCCCTGCTTTTCCCCATCTTAAATTCAAAATGTTTTTTTTCCGCCCCCCCAGAAAAATTTTGGGAAAAAAAAATATTTTTTGCAGACCTTGGGAATCAAAAACCCAAAGTCCCCAACCCACTTTTGTGATTATAAACCGAAAATTTTGGGTGGAAATCTTGGGAAATCCCTTACGGGTTTTCCCCAAGGAACAAAAAATTTTTTTCCCCGAACCTTTTTTAAATAAAGGGCCCGAAATTTTTTTTTTACCAAAATAGAAAAAAAAAAAACTAAACCCCGGGCAATCCCAAAAACCCCTAAAAAAAAAAAAAAAAAAAAAAGGCCCCCCCCCCCCCCCCCCCCCCCTTTTTGGGAAAGGGGAAAAATTTTTTTTTTTAAATAAAAATTTTTTTTTTTTTTCCCCACTTTCTCAATGTCCCCCCTAACCTCAAAAAAACCCCACTGGCCATCTACAAATTTTTACAAAAGGAACCCAAAAGGTTTTAAACCCCCCAAATTTGAAAGAACACCCCTTTTGTGTTTTCCCAAAGGGGTACCTTGGACCATTTCCAATGTTTTCCCTTTGTCAAATCTTGTTTAAAAGGTTTTTTTTGTAAAAGCCTTTAAAAAATAAAAAAGCTTTCCCACATAAACCCCTGCCCATAAAAATTGCCCCCACAAAATTTCCCATTTTTTTTTTATTTTTTCCCCCCATTTTTAAAAAATTCTTTCCAAAAGGGGGAAATCCCCTTTTTTACTTTGCCAAGGGGGGGGAAACAAACCCAAAAAAAAGGGCTTTTGTGGTTTTTTGGTTTTTTTTCCTATACCCCCCTTTTTGACAAGTGATTTTTCCCTCAATCAACTAAACCCAAATTTTTTCCCTTAAAAATAAATTTTCCAAAAACCCCCAAATTTTTTTTTTGGCACAAAATTTCCAGTTTTTTATTTTAAATATATAATAAAATATAATTTAAAATATTTTTAATATAAAACCCATCACTAAAATTTTAAAAATTTTATATAATATTTTAAAATATTTATTTAATATAATATAAAACATATAAAAATATTTTTAAAACACATATATAATTAAATTATAAATTAAAAATTAAATTCACATTATAAAAAATTTTTAAAATATAATAAAAATTTTTACATAAAAAATTTTATAAAATATAAAATTATTTTTAAAAAATTTTTAATATTTATATATAAAATATATAAATAAAAATAAATATTTTATATACACCCCCCCATAAAAAAATTTTTTTGGGAAACCCCTATAATCTTAATAATTTTTTTTAGTTTTTTAAAATTTGGGTTTTTTTGGGGAAACCCAAGCCTTTTCCTTTTTTTTGAAAAATCTAATAACGATGACAAATTTAAAAAATTTCCGGAATTAAAAATTTAGGTTTTATTTTACTAACACAAAATGTGCAATAGGGTTAAGAAAACCCAAAAATTTAAACCCGGTGCAAAAGAAAAGGGGCCCCCAAAACAAAAAGGGAAACCATTAAAAATTTATAAAATCCCCCTTCCGGGAAAAAAATAACGGGCCTCAGTCCCCTTCCTGTAGCTTTTTTAAAACAGTTCCGGGAACCCCTGGTTAAAGGAAATTTTTTTTGGAACCTTTCTCCCCCTTTAACAAAAAAAATTCCCCAAAATAAATTTTAATTTTTTGAGGGGGACCCCGGCCGAATGGGACAGCCCCCCTTAAAAAAGTAATCCCACAAAATTTTTAAAATGATTTTTCATTCCCTTGGGGACGGGGGAGGGGCCATTCCAGAACATTGTAATTTTTTTTCCTCTGAAAATGAATGCCCTAAAGAAATTTGGGGGCCGTTTTTGGGGGATATTTTGGGGGGGGGGGGGGGGGGGGGTCTTGGGGGGGGGGCCTTGGGGGGGAAAATTTTTTCCCCCCCCGTCAAAAATTTCCCAAATTAAATCACTGTTTTCCTTGTATTTTTATTCTGAAAAAAATTTTGGTTTAATACGGAGTTTGAACCCAAATGCTTACCCCCAATTTTAAAAACAAGTTTCCCCGGTTTTCCCGGGAAAGGGCCCCACACACCCCCAAAACAAATGGAACCCCCCCAAATTTTTACGGGGGAAAGCAAGTTTTTTTTTTTGGGGAATGCTGTTTTTTTTTTGGGAACCCCCCTGCATAAAAAACCCTTTTTTTTAAACCAAAAAAAAACCTTCCAACTTTTTTTTCATAAAGTCCACAAAAACCCCTTCCCTTCAAAAAAACTGGTTTTTCCAAATGTGTTTTTGGGAAAATCCCTTTCGGCGACTCTTTTTTTTGGGCGTCCTTTAAAAAAAACGGTTTTTCCTTTTCGCACCCACTTTTCCCCATAAAATTTTTTCTCCTTGGGCAAAAGTTGCTGTTTTTTTTGACCAAATGCAAAAAGTGACCCAAAACGGGCAGCAAGATGATGCGCACTTTTTTTGAGGGGGTTTTCCCTGTGGTTTTGGCCCCTTGCCCCCTGTTCCCCCAAATTTTTTTCCTTCTCCCCCCTTTTTTCTTAAAATTTTTTCCTTGGCCAAACCCCATTTTTTTTTGGGCAAAACAAAAACTTTCCCTGTGGCCCCTTCCATTTCCTTACAATTTTTTCCTCAAAATTTAAAAAAACCGACGGGTTTTAAAAATCTTTTAGAAAAATTTTTTTGGTATCCTTCCCCCTGAAAAAAAATTTAAATTTTAAAAAACCCTTTTTTTTTAAATTTTTCTTTTGAAGTTTTTTTTTTGGGAGGAGCCCATAGCCCTCTTTTCACGGGAGATTCAAATAGGAGAAAAAAAATTTTTAAAATTTTGGCCCAAAACCTTTAAAAAAACCTTTTTTCCCCACATTGGAACACCTGGCAAATAAAAATTTTTCAAAGCTCAAAAAAGGTTTAAAAACCCAAATTTTTGGCTTCAGAAACCCGAAAAAAAGTATTAAAGGATTTTTAAAAATTTCAAAAAAATTTAAAAAGGGGTCCCCAAAAATTTTTTTGCCCCCCGCCCCAAAAATTTGGGTTTAAATAAAATTTTGAAAAATTTTAATTTTAGTAAAAAAAACCCCTCATTTTCAACCCGGGAAAAAAATTACTGGGGTCCATTTTTTAAATTAGTTTAAAACCCAAATTAAAAAATGGCTGGGCAAACCCCCCAAAAAAATTTTAGAACAAAAAAAATTAAAAATTTAAAAAGGGGGCCCCAAAATTTTTCCCCAAATGCCCGGGTATATATATAAATAAATTTTCCATCAAACTTTTTCCCCCCCGGGGCCCAAAACCAAAAATACCAAAAAACGTAAATCAACAAGAAATAAACCATTGCAAAATTTAAGCTTAAAAAAAGGGAATTTTTAAAATTAAAAAATTTGAAATTAATTTTCCCCCCAATTACCCCAAAAAAAGAAAAGTATTGTGAGTCAAGACAAAGGTAACTGACTCACATACGAAGTCAATATGTGCACAGTCTATGTTCCTACGATCCCAAAAATGCTCAAATAGCTCTAATCCCATCAATATAATGTATTCTAGTACACAAACTAACAACATCAATCGTCGCCATTCTCGATAAAGGCAAACCAGACAGGCCAGCCAAATTCTGCAATAAAGCCTTAGGTAACATATATAATTTTTGCCGCCTAGGTGCCATCTTTTTTTGTGCGCATTTGTAGCATAGAACGTGCCTGAATCTATGAACCTGTTCTAATGTGGGTGATAGATTTAGCGCTTTCTAGCTACAAAGCGACACCTCTGGCTCAGGTAAATGACTTTTAAAGTGCTCTACCTGTTCCAGCAATAATGCGCTTGGATTTGCTGATGAAAAGGCATAAATGTGTAGTTTCATACGGTTGTAGTGAGACATGCCTCAAGCATGCCCCCCAGTCTCAGGCACATTGCAAAGTGCCACAGGTGCTCTGTAACGAGCCTGATATTGGAGTGCGCCTGATTAAAAATATAGCGAATGGGGCTGTGCCAGTTTTCGGACTGAAAAGACGGGACACTTCTAGCGCAGACCCATTCCTACATGTCGCTCTTAGAGTCTAAGAAAAATGGGGGGAACCGTGATAAAGACGCCTTAAAGGGGTTTTCTTGCTACAAAGATCATATCTGTAATGCTGGAGACAGTAAAAAATAAGCACTTTTACAATTGGTTTATATTACCTAAATCACTTAGTATAACAGATATGAGCTAATCTGTGCGTCTATAGCCATTTCTGCAGCAAGTGGTCGGGCCATGACCCCTTTTCTATGATTGGCTGACTGATATTTCATTCAGCCTGTTGGAACATGCCCCATGTGCTGTGATTGGCTGCCTGCACTCTGTGCTTACTCCCCTATGAGCTGTGGAAGTAAAATTAAAGTGAAACAAGTTGCCTGTGATGGCTGTGTGTACAATAAAGGCCGTCTCAGTTCCTTTCTATTCTCATGTCCCAGCTCTATGTAAATGATCTGGATAATTACTGAGTCTCTAGCTGCTAGATTCACTCTCCCCCCATATAAGCCTTATACAGTCTGTTCCCCTCTACCTCTCACCTGATAACAGAAGGGGGGAGGGGTGCCTTTCTCACATTTGTTTCATCAGTTCAGGCTGTATGTATAACTGCTTAAAGCAATGCAGGTGTTCTAGTTACAAGGAGCTTGTGGAAGGAGGTGAAGGCCTTGCAGACATGAGAACCAGTGCAGGAGGTCTGCAGAGCTGTGACATCCTCTCCCTTCCACTGCTCACACAGAATGATGTCACGACTCTTCAGTGAGGGAAGACACACCTCCTGGGAGGAGAGACCCACCTACTGAGAGGAGAGACTCTGGATTTGAAGCTGTAACAGACAGAGACAGCTCAAGACTGCAAAAGCATGTGATGATAAAACCCCTTTAACTACCAATCCAGATATTGAAAAAGGGGTTTAGTTACAGAACCCCTGCATGCCACAATAGGGCGGCTTGGAAGATTTTTCTCTAAGACGTGAAACAGAGTGCATCCTACATAAAGATGCTCTGGGTCCCTTAGGTTTGAATGACCGTATTGATTTATCGTAATTTTTAGATTGTTTCTTGTTACAGTGATTTTGTTACCTGGGTTTTAATTATAATGGTCAGACAGATGGGTTTAAGGACATCACCACCCATGGCATTTTGAAAAAAAGAGTCAGCCGACATGAAACAGCCGTAGGCCACACTTAAAAGCATGTCCATTTCTCAGCCACCCTTTGCATGTGCATTTGAATTTAGAACAAATCCGTGAAGGAATTGGTGAGTGCCGCGGATGATTTTCTTCTGCCTTTGACTAGCGGTCATAATAATAGGACTTTATTATGTATAATAAATAATGTTAATAAATAATTATATGTGCGGCTAGTTGCTTTGTCTGTCTATTGTATTTACCTTTTTAGTATCCCTTTAATTTGACCTTGGGCTAAAGTAACAAGGGAAATCTACCCCCCTCAGCGAGATACATGTTAATCAGAACTATTCCGTGACGAAAAATAAATAATTTATTTGCTAGAGTACTTCTAATGAAAATTAAAATGCTCCCATTAAGCTTTGTCATCTGCTTTATCATCTAATTACACATGCAAAAGAAACATAATTCTCAATTAATTCTAAATATAAGTGTAGACCCTGTGAATGGCAAACGTGGCTGATATATCCTGTGCCCTTGTCCAGGAAGAACGTGCAGCTCTTATTATATGGCTCATTCTTTACTCTTAGTATTAAATATAGTGCTAGACAAAACTATCAGAAGAGTGGTGGGAAAAAAAAGTGCTCTGGTGGGAAATGTTAATTACAGCCATACAAATTTAAACTTTCGGTTCCTACTATTAACACTAAAGACTTTTTATCTAATTTCCCCTTACCTTAAAACCATAATTTTTAAAAACCTATTTATCCTATCCATTTAATTGTTCTGAAAGAGGGAATAAATTTTGCTATAAGTCTGGTGGGAAACCCGATTAACATGACTTATACTATAGAAAGTACTTGCTTGTGGTCCTGTCAATTCTTGGGAGTGTTAATCTATAGACACCAAAAAATAAGGCACCCTTGTGAACTTGAGCAGGTGACAATGTAGACAAGGAAATTTTTTTTTAAAAAAAGGTTTTTAAAAAAAATTTTTTTTTTTCCCCTTTTTTTTTCCCCCTTTTTTCCCTTTTTGGTTTTTGGGGGAAAAAGGGAAAAAAAACCCCCCAACCGGAAATTAAAAAACCCCAAGAAAAAAAAATTTTTTTTTGGAAATTTAAAAAATTTTCCCAAAAAATTTTGCCCCCCCCCCAAAAAAAAAATAAAAAAAAAAAGGGGGGGAAAGGGGGGGGGGGGGTTTTTTTGGGGGGGAAAAAAAAAAAAAAAATTTTTTAAAATTTTTTTAATTTAATTTTAAAAAGTGCTAAAAATTTTTTTTAAAAAAAGGGGGAAAAAAAATTTTTTTTGGAAAAAAAAAACCCCCCCCAAATAAAATTTTTGGGGGGGTTTGGTTTTTTTTTTTGGGGTTTTTTGGGCCCCCCCAAAAAAAAATTTTGGAATTGGGGCCATTTTTTTTTTTTCCTTTTTTTCCCCCTTTTTTAATTTTTAAATTTTTTTTTAATTTTAAATTTTTTAAAAAAAATTTTTTTAAAAATTTTGGGGGGAAACCGGGGGGGGGTTTTTTTTTTAAAAAAAAAAAAATTTTAAAAATTTTTTAAATTTGGGTTTTTTTAAAAATTTTTTTTTAAAAAAAAGGGGGGGTTTTTTGTTAAAAAAAAGGGGGGGGAAAAATTTTTTTTAAAAAAAATTTTTTTTTTAAAACAAAATTTGTTTTTTTTTTTTTTCCCCCTTTTTTTAAAAAAAATTTTGGGGGTTTTTTGGGGGGCCTTAAACCCCCGGGGTTTTTTTAAAAATTTTTTTTTTTAAAAAAAGGTCCAACTTGGGAAAATTTTTTTCCCCTTTTTTTTTTTTAAATTTTTTTTTTTCCCCCCCCCCTTTAAAAAAAAAATTTTTTTCCCCCAAAAAAAAAAATTTTTTTTAAAATTTTTTTTTTCCCCAAAAAATTTTTTTAAGGGGGTTTTGGGTTTTTTTTTTTTTTTTTAAAAAAAAAAAAAAGGGGGGAAAATTTTTAAAAAAAATTTTTTTTTTTTTTAAAAAAATTTTTTTTGGGGGGGAAAAAAAATTTTTTTTTTTTTGGGGGGGGTTTTTAAAAATTAAAAAGGGGGTTTTTTAAAAAATTTTTTTAAAAAACCCCCTTTTTTCCCGGGTTTTTTTTAAAAAAAAAACCCCCCCCAAAAAATTTTGGGAAAAAAGGGGGAAGGGGGGGGGGGTTTTTTTTAAAAAAAGGGGGGGGGAAACAAAATTTTTGGAAAAAAAAAGGGGGGAAAAATTTTTGGGAAAAATTTTTTTTTTTTAAAAAATTTAAAAGGGCCATTCCCGGCCCCGGGGTTTTGGGGGGTTTTAAAAAAATTTTGGCGGGGTTTTTTTTGGGGCCTTTAATTTTTTTTGGGAAAAAAGGGGGAAACCAAGGCGGGGGGAAAGAAAGGTTCCCTAGGCCCGGGCCGGGGGGGGAAAAAAACCCCCCCCCCCCCAAATTTTGGGGGCCCAAAAAAGGGGGTTTTTTTTGGGGTTAATTTGGTTTTTTTTCCCCCTTTTTTTTTCCCCCCGGGGGGGTTTTAAAAACCCCAAAATTTTTTTTTGGGAAATTTTTTTTTGGGGGTTTGGGGGGGGGTTTTTTTAGGGGATTTTAAAGGGAAAAAAAAACCCCCGGGTAAAAGGGGGTTTTATTACCCCGGGGGTTTTTAAAGGCAAATTTTTTTTAAAAATTAAAAATTTTTCTTGGGGGTTTTTTTTTCCCCCAAAAAAAACCCCTTTTAAAATTTTTTAAAAAGGGGGAATTTTTTTTTTTGGGGGGTTTTTGGGAAATTGGGGTTTTAAATTAAAAATTTTTTTAAAAGGGCCCCTTTTTTTAAAAATTTTGGGCCAAAAACCCATTTTTTTTCCCAAAAAAAAAACCCCCCCCAAAAAATTTTTTTTTCAAAAAAAAAAAAAACCCCTTACCCCCCTTTTTTTTTTCCCCCCCTTTTTTTAAAGGGGGAACCTTTTTTTACCCCCCCCCCCCCAAAAAACCCCTTGGGGGAAAAAAAAGGGGGGGGGGCCCCGGGGTTTTTGGGGGGGTTTTGGGTTCCCCTTTCCCCCCGGGGGGTTTTTTTTTTTTAAAACCCCCCCTTAAAAGGGCGCCCCCGGGGGAAAAAAGGGGGGAAAGGAACCCCCTTTCCCCCCCTTTTTCCCCCCCCTTTTTAAATTTTAAAAATTTTTTTTTTTTTTAAAAAAAACCCCTTTTTTCCCCCCCCCTTTCCCCCTTTTTTCCCCCGGGGTTTAAAAATTTTTTTTTTTTGGGGGGTTTCCCCAAAAAAGGAAAAATTGGTTTTAAAATTTTTTTTTTTAAAAAAAAAAGGGGTTTTTAAATTTTTTTTTTTTTTAAAAAATTTTATTTTTTTAATTTTTTTTTTTAAAAATTTTGGGTTTTTTTTTTTTTTTTTTTTTAAAAAAAAAAGGGAAATTTTTTTTTTAAATTTCTTTTGGTATTTCTTTTTTTTTTTTTAAAAAAAAAAAAAAGGGGTTTTTAATTTTGGGACCCTTTTTTTTCCCCCCCCCTTTTTTTTAAAAAGGGTTTTTTTTTGGGTCTGGGGGGAAAAAAAAAAAATTTTTTTTTGGGGGAATTTTTCCTTTTAAAGGGGGGCCCCCTTTTTTTTTTTGGGTTTTTTTTTTTTTAAAAATTTTTTTTTTTTTTTTTTAAAAAACCCCGGGGCCCTTTTTAAAAAAAATTAAAAAAAAAAAATTTTTTGGGGCCCCCCAAAAAATTTTTAAAAATTTTTCCCCCAAAAAAAAGGGGTTTTTTAAAAAAAATTTTTTTAATTTTTTTTTTTTAAAACGGAAAAATTTTTTTAAAAAGGGGGGTTTTTTTTTTTTTTTTTAAAAATTTTTTAAAAAAACCCCCCCCCCCAAAAAAAAATTTTTGGGGGAAAAAATTTTTGGGGTTTTTTTTAAAAAAAAACCCTTTACCTTAAAAAATTTTTTGAAATTTTTTTTTAAAATCCCCCCCCCTTTTTAAAAAAAAAAAAAAAAAAAAAAAAAACCCCCCCCCCCCCGGGGGGAAAATTTTGGGAAATTAAAAAAAAAACCCCCAAAAACCCCCCAAAAGGTTTTTTTTTTTTTTAAATTTTTTGTCAAAGGGGTTTTTTCCCTTTTTTTAAAAATTTTTTTTTTCCCCGGGGGAAAAAATTAAAAAAAAAACCCCCCCCCCCCCCCCCCCCGGGGGAAAAAAAAAAAACCCCCCCCGGGTTTTGGGCCCCCCAAATTTTTTGTTTTTTTCCCCCCCCCCCCCCTTTTTTTCCCCCCTTTCCCCCCCCAAACCCCCGGGGGGGGGGAAAACCCCCCCTTTTCCCCCCCTTTTTTTTAAATTAAAGGGGGGGGGGGCCCCCCCCCCCCCCCCCTTTTTTCAACCCCACCCCTTTTTCCTTTAAAACCTTTAAGGGGAAAAAACCCTTGAAAAGGGTTTTTTTTTTTTTTTAAAAAAATTTTTTTTTTAAAAAACGGGTTTTTCCTTTTTTGGGGGGGAAAATTTTTTCCCCCCGGGGGGTTTTTTTTTTTCCCTTTTTTTTTTTTCCCCCTTTTTTTTAAAAATTAGGGGGGGGGGCCCCAAATTTTTTCCCCTTTTTCCCCCCAAAAAATTTTGGGGCCCAACCCCCCAAAAAAAATTTTTTTTAAAAAAATTTTTTTTTGGGGGCCCCCTTTTTTTAAAAAAAATTTAAATTTTTAAACGGCCCCAAAAATTTTTTTTAAAAAAATTTTTTGGGGGGGAAAAAAAGGGGTTTTTTTTTTTTTTTTTTTTTTTTTTTTTTTCCCCCCTAACCCCGGGGAAATGGGAAAAAAAATTTTAAAAAGGGGTTTTTTTAAAAATTTTTTCCCCCTTTTTTTTTCCTTTTTTTTTTTTTTTTTAAAAATTTCTTTTAAAAAATTTTTTTTTGGTTTTTTTAAATTTTTTTTGGGTTTTTTTTTTAAAATTCCCCCAAAAAAAAAGGGGGGGTTTGGGAAAAAAAAAAACCAAAAACGAAAAAAAATTTTTAAAATTTTTTTTTAAAAAAAAAAAAATTTTTAAAAAAATTTTTTTCCCCCCTTTTTAAAAAAAATTTTTTAAAAAAAAAATTTAACCCCCCCGGGGGTTTTTAAACCCAAATTTTCCCTTTTTTAAAAAAAAAAAAAAAAAAAAAAAAAAGGGGGGAAAAAAAAGGGTTTTTAAAAAATTTTTAAAAAAAAATTTTGGGTTTAAAAAAAAAATTTTTTTAAAAAAAAATTTTAAAAAAAAATTTAAAAAATTTTAAACCAAAAAAATTTAACAAAAAAAAAAAAAAAAAAATTTTTTTCCCAAAAAAAAAAAAATTTTAAAAAAAAATTCAAAAAAAAAATTTTAAAAAATTTTTTTTTTTAAAAAAAAAATTTTTAATTTTTTTAAAAAGGAAAAAAAAAATTTTGTTTTTTTTTTAAAAAAACCCATTTAAAAAAGTTTAAAAGGTGGGGGAAAAAAAAATTTTTTTTAAAAAAGGGAAAACCCCAAAATTTGGGCCCAAAAAAAAGGAAAAAGGGGGTTTTTAAAAACCCCTTTTTTGGGGAAAAAAAAAAAAGTTTTTTTTGAGGACCCTGGTGCATTTTAACACTGATACTTACACAGTGTAAACTAAGATCTGATTGTATGAAAAATCTGGTGCACATTTAAACTGTCTAGTCTAAATGTACACCATTTATCAGTTGGCTTAGCTAGTTTCAGAATTTAAGCATTTTTTGGCATGAGGCATTGCTTTTTAAGTCTCGCCCACTTATAGTGGGCCATCACCCTTGTCGTTAGGTCACACCCATTTTGTTGACAAGGTGCAGAAGTGTCTAAAAACTGTCTAAAACATAATAAACGTGGTGTAAAGCATGTTCGGCAGTTTTTTGGCACAAAGTGCAATATTAAATGTGCCTTAAACAACACACTCATATTGTGATTTTCATCACAGATTTTACAAAATATATGACTGCACCATAAAATCTTATGCTGAATATTTAGTTACATCCGATATGGTTTACCTTAAATAATGAACGACACACATATTCATAGACCATATGCTTCAGGGAGTTGACCAGTGACTTGATCCTTAAATCAGTACTGCCTGGTTCCTAAAAAAAAAAAAAAAAAGAAAAAACACTAAAATAAAAACAAAATCAGAGACATCTATAAGCGGTGTTGTAGTATGCGGGAATTTATGAATTACCATATTCCTGGAGGTCTATTTAATTTATTTGTCTGTACAAATAAATTAAATAAAAAATGGCATATACTTACATTGCATTAACATTTAAACACAACATTGAAAAATACACAATATTCAAAAGAAAAAAATCCTTGATTTTCTACGCTGATCAAAAAGACGTTAGACTTATTTACATTTAAAAGTCAAGGAAAATGAATTATAAAATTTGCATATTTCATTTTATACTTCAATATGACATGTACTTAACCTCTTGTCTAAAATGTAAAGTCATCAGAACAATCAGTTATTTTAACTTTGTTTATCCCCAGCACATTTTCTATTTAACAGACTTTAAAGGTGATGCTGACTCTAACTTAGGTCGGGAAAAAATAGTTAAAATATCAGGGGATCTTTGGATCCAATATAAGTACACAATATCTGTCCTACTTTTAAACCATTTTGTGACTGACTTAAAAAATGTAATTCATTTTCCAGATACATAGCAGGTTATGACGGAAAGCTGCTGCTGTCGGCAGCCTTAAAGGGGTTGTTCCACCAATAAAATGTTTAAACTCAGCCAGGTATACTTTGTGCACAATTATTAGTATTGTATTATTAGTCAATCCAAAATGTTCATAAACCTCAACCGTGGATATTTATAAGAGTAAAAGTGAGGTTTTAGCTTTCTTAGGAGATCTACAGTATCTCACAAAAGTGAGTACACCCATCATAAGTATTGCATTATATCTTCTCATGGAACAACCCTGAAGATATGACACTTTGGTACAATGTAAAGTAGTCAGTGTACAGCTTGTATAACAGTGTAAATTTGGGCTAGCCTCAACATAATGCAACACATAGCTATTAATATCTAAACTGCTGGCAACAAAAGTGGGTATACCCCGAAGTAAAAATGGACAAATTGTGGCCTTATCTCTCTCTGGCATGGAGTTCACTAGAGCTTCACAGATTGCAGCCACTGGAATTCTCTTCCACTCCTACATGACAACATCCCGAAAACTTGCGCTCCTCCATCTTCCATTTGAAAAAGCCCCACAGATGCTCAATAGGGTTTAGGTGTGGAGACATGCTTAGCCAGTCTAGCACCTTTACCCTCATTTTTTTTTTTATTTTTTTTAAGCAAAGCAGTGGTTGTCTTGGAGGTGTGTTTGGGGTCGTTATGTTGAAATACTGTCCTTCGTCCCTGTTTCCAAAGGAAGGGGATCATGCTCTGCTTCAGTATGTCACAGTACATGTCGGCATTCATGATCCTCTCAGTGAACTGTAGCTTCCCCACATCTGACAGAACTCATGCAGCGCCAAACCATGACACTCTCACAACCATGCTTGACTGTAGGCAAGACACACTTGTCTTTGTACTGCTCACCTGGCTGCCGCCACACACGCTCGACACCATCTGAACCAAATAAGTTTATCTTGGTCTCATCACACCAAAGGACATGGTTACAGTAATTCAAGTCCTTAAACTACTTGTTTTCAGTAAACTGTTTGAGGGCTTTCTATCATCTTTAGTAGAGGCTTCCTTCTGTGACAACAGCCATGCAGACCAATTTGATGCAGTGTGAGGCTTATGTTTTGAGCACTGACCAGCCCCTTTAACTTTAACCTCTGCAGTAATGCTGGCAGTGCTCATGCTTCTATTTTTTAAAAGACATTAGGATGCTGTGCAGTCAACTCCTTTAGTCCACCTTAGCAAGGCCTGTTCTGAGTGGAACCTGCCTTATTAATTAATTATTGTATGGTCTTGGCCACCATGCTGCAGCTCAGTATCAGGGTGTTGGCAATCTTTTTATAGCCTAAGCCATCTTAGAGCAACAATTCTTTTTCTCAGATCCTCAGACAGTTCTTTCCCATGAGTTTCCATGCTGAACTTCCAGTGACCAGTATGAGAGAGCATGAAATTTTACACATCTGCACTCTATATTTACACCTTAGACCTTGTAACAGTAGCGAGTCAAATGACACCATAGAGGAAAAATAGCAAATTGGGCATAATTTGTCAATTTTCACTCTGGGGTGTACTCAATTTAGTTGCCAGCAGTTTAGATGTTGTTGGCTGTGTGTTGAGTTATTTTGAGGGCACACAAAATTTACACTGTTATACAAGCTGTACACTGACTATTGTACATTGTATCAAAGTGTCATATCTTCAGTGCTGTCTCATGAAAAGATAAAATACAATATTTACAAAAATGTATTGTACTTACTTAGAAGTGTACTTACTTTTGCGAGATACTGTATGTGTGCGGAATTGTTATGCAACTAAATGAAAACTAAAAATTTTCGCATCTCACAGGTGTGCACAACAATACACCTTCATTAGAGCTTTTGAAAGTACCCGCTGGCCAGCGGATACTTACATAGCTCATACAGCTTTCTACTTCTCAGCAAGCAAGTGCCCGAAAGAAGTAACCGGTCTGCCTTTATTACTAGCAAACTTCTTTCACTGCTCTAAACTGTTTGGAAAGTGCTACCCGAGAGTAAACAATTACTGTGTTTATAATCTGCAAGACTTTTAACACAACAATTGATTACTCACTTGTAACACCTTTCCAAACAAACAGTTTATATAACTGAATGAAGCCTGCTGGTAATAAAGGTAGTTTATTGCTGTGCATTACTGCAAGTGGAAAAATGCGCCAAAACCATACCATTTGAAAGCCCCCTAATAAATGTGCACACAGTGCATAACCTCTGCAGGTGATAAATGTTATCTGTGGAACAATCCCTTTAACTTATTTCTGCTACAGCGATTTTTGTTTACTTTGTGTTAATTTTTTCCCCAGGCCTTCCAAGAAGCATAACTTTTTTCCCATATACAGAGCTTTTGTTTATTGGACAAGTTGTATGTTTTAATGGTAATTTATTGCACTGTGTAATGGTGGGGTGAAATAAATGCAACTATATAATTGTCTTGGGTTTCACTTTTTATGGAGTGTGGTATAAATGACGTTACGTTTATTTTGTCGGTCAGCACAATTCTGGCGATATTAAATGCAGATAGCTTTTGTTATGTTTTGCTACTCTGGTTTCAATAACTTTTGGTTTTTAAACCTACAGACTTTTGTGGGGCTTGTCTTTCCCGGATTTAAGTGTAGTTATTAAAGGTAAAGGAGGTGACTATCGGTTCCGGCGCCAGCGCATGAGGACATGAGTCACATCGGCTCCCCACGCCCGCCGGTAATAATACCGCCAATAAGCTGTTTTTACAGCGCAGATCGGCTGAAGACTGCAGCCAAGGCTCGCCCGCACACCGGCTCGCCTTCTTTACCGTGATCCGTCCGTTGTGAGAATGGAATCCTCGGCCGCGGAACGCTGCACCTGCCCGCACGTGGCTGCTGGGAGACCTGCGGTAAGATACAGGAGAGAGCTCCGACGTGACCGACCTGCACTCAGAGCACAGTAAGGGGGCATCTGAGCCTACTGACCGGCGGATAACAGGGGGAGACGGGCTGCGGACTTCCCGCCCATTACACAGGGACTCTGGCTGTGGGCTGCCCGACTCAGACGGTGGGAGGCCGGCTGCTGAATACCCGCGATTGAGAGAGGGACCCCTGCTGATGCGGCGGCACAGCACAGCAAGGACACTCTGGCCATCAATAATCCGTGCACCGACCACGACTATCCATCATAATCTGCCTGCACCTAGGGTACATAGGGCCACGGACTCTCTCCATACGGGCCTCTCATCTCCCTGATGGAGAAATACCTGCTCTGCAGCGCCCAGAAAACCGGAGAAGGCGGAGACCAACTACACGCTGCAGCTAAAATGGCATCCTCTAGTCACATGCAGTTCAGAGAAGAGGAGGGGGAGCAAAACACTAACAGCAGCAACAGGAGAGCAGCAGAGCTTACAGATTCTCCTTCTAGCTCCTTCCTGCAGGACACTGCTAACAATCTTACCATTGATTATAAGTTGCTTGCTACTGAAGTTGCAAGGCAAATAGCTCCAGACTTGCAGGCGGCACTAGAATCCACTATCCAAGCCTCTCTGCTGAAAATACAGCAAGACGTGCATGCACACTCTGTCAGAATTGAAGAGCTGGAAACAAGAATAAATGACCTGGAGACAGATAACAGCAACCTGAATGCCCGCTTGAAGCTCTGAGCCAAGGCCCAACTGGTGCAGCAAGAACGCATCGAGGATCTTGAGAATCGCTCCAGATGGAGCAACTTGAGATTGGTGGGCCTCCCTGAATCGTTCAAACAGCGCGACCTCCAACCTTTATGCCAAGAGGAGTTACTGGCAGCCCTGGGCATTAATCATAGATACCGCATTGAGAGAATTCACCGAGTGGGTCCAGAAGGGACCACGTCCCAAGCAGCCAAGTCCCAACAACGACAGAGGGGCCGAACGGTGATCATGAAGTTCCTGGACTTCAATGATAAGTCTGAGATCCTGAGAGCCTATCGCAGGCTTAACAAGCCACTACTTCTCCAGGGACATAAAGTATTACTTTGTATTATTTTGAGGACTTCTCTGCTGACGTATCGCAAAGACGGCGAGCCTTCAGTAAAATATGCACAACTCTCTTCCAGCGGAAGATCAAATTTTAAGATCCTTTACCTGGCCAGCCTCAAAGTGCTAGACCCAGAGGGCCCTCCTAGATTCTTCTATTCGGCTGCGGAAGAAGGCCTACGCGACATCTTGAACCTCAGAGAGGCTCCCTTCTCCAGACCATCCAGAGCAACACGACCACACGTGACGACTACGGAGACCTCACCTCCCAGATCGCCTACACGATCACCACGACCACCTGTGGCAACTGCAGTTGACCATAAAGGGGCCACAAGGAACAGAAAAAGGGACGCTTCCTGGTCTCGTTCACCATCTCCATCACCGCCTCCACCTTCCCCTAAAAAATGTCGTCAGCCGAGAAAGGGACAGCAACGAGACTCTACCCCGGACTGAGGCGACCGGCTTTTCCTGTTCGGCAAGATTCAGGTTCAGGTTTTGGGGAGGAGGAGGTTTGGCTGTTTGGACGATACCCCAGGGTCCAGTTGTTGAGAGGGCAAGGGTTGTTAAAGTAGCCTTTGCTATCCGTCTTGTTGTACTTATCTTTATAACATAATTGTCTATAGGCCAATTAGCAATTTTTTCAATGTTTTATGATGTTTTGCCGGTGGGTGAGGTGGGGCATTGTTTTTTTGAAATTTTTTCCCTGAAATTGCCCCCTCAGGGCTGTTTGGAAAAAAAGGAAGCCCCTTCCCAACGCTTGAAGGAGGCGAATATATTTTGTTTTCCCTTGGTTTTTTAAACTTCCTTCCGTTGGAGGTGTTTTTTTGGTTTATGGGGCCATTTTTTGGGGTTTTAAATTAAGTTTGCCCCGTTTTTTCTAGCGTCCCCCTTTCTTTTTAAAAATGGTAGTTTAATCGAATCAGCTCAAAACCGTTAGTATGGGAGGGAAAGCAGAAAAAACCTCCATTACTAAAAATCCCTACCCACAGCTTTTTCCATGCGGGGAACACCCCTTGAAATGCGGATCGTCTTTTGGGGAAACATAAAGGGGCCCCCGCCCCCCAAATAAGGGGGATAAAGGGTGCCCCGCCACTTAAAGAGGTTTTTCCCCCTGAGGGGGTTTTTTTTGCGGGGAATAACATTTAAGGTGAGACAAAGCTTTTGGGAAAAATTGTGGGGGGGGAAAGCTTTGGGGTCTCCCCCGGAAGGGAAAAAGGGGGGATTACCCTTTTTCCAAAAAAAATTTCCCCTTTTAAATTTAAATGCCCAAAAAGGTGTTTGTTAGGGGAAGGCAGAGTTTGCACTTGGTTTTTAAATTTGGGGGAGGTCGGACCTCAGCTTTTTCAATATTTTACGGACCCAAGGGTCAGAATGGGGTTTTTTTGGGGGAAAGTTAGAGTGGGGATTTGCATGATCTTTTTAAATTCCCAGATTTTTGGAGGAGATTTTGAATGCTTTTAGACCCGGTTGGGGGGATAGAAGGGGTGGGTCCAAAACATATAGGGGGGTAGGGGCCCGGGGAATCGGGAAGGGGAGTATTGCTACCTCTTTTGATTCCATAATCCCCGATGATTAGGGAGGGAGGGGAAATTGATGAATGGGAGTTTATGTATACTTCTCCGGCCCATCAGTTTGGGTCTGGGTTTTGGATCATTTCTGGTTCGGAGGGGCCCTTCAACCCAAATTGATGACCCCAAAATTCTAGAATGGTCTTTTTTGCCCATAGAAGAAAATGGAAAGGTTTTTTTGAAAAAATGTGTACCCCAAAATTTTATTACAAAGCCCCAAATAGAAAAACCTCACAAACAACAGTTAAATTATTTTGCAGTTGTATGGGGGGCTTGAGAAAGGGGGAGGTCCCGCAAAAGTCGCGGCCCTGGTCACCCCCCCGGTCAGGATTTGCTGTGCTCCCAATCGGGCGGCCAGAGTGGGGCGGTCCCCAGTATGCACATGAATTGTTTTTAAAAATTAAAACTTTTACCCCCTAAAAGGGAATGTCTTCCACAAATGCAAGAAATTTTTAACTTTTTTTTTGTCGGGGGGTTCTTATCTATGGGACTTTGAAAATAAATTTTGGTTTTAAAACTTTTGTTACAAAAAGCCTGCCATTTTTTCCCCTATGTTTGTTTTGAGGGTGGAGGACCCTTGCTGAGGAGACAAATTTTGAGTGCGGTTCTATATGGCAAAAATTTGCTAAAAACCACTTTTAAAATATATTTAATTTTGACCCCCCCCGCTTCAAAGATTACCGTAATTTTTTTCCAAAGGGGTTTAGACTTTTTTTTGGAAGTTCCCCTTTATTTTGCAAAGACGATAAATTTGGAGAGGGTTTTGGGGGCTGGTGGACGACCTTTCCCTCTGAAAACTAACCCCGGGGGAAAGCCCCCTCACTTATTGGGATGACTGCGAAAGCGGAAACTAGAGGGGGGGTTTAAATAGCTTAACCTTGTGTAAAAACATAAGCGAAGGGAGCTTTTTTAAAAGTTGGGAGAAAGTAAGAGATTATGGGCCCTTCCTGGGGGAAACTCGGGAAAAGGAAAAGGGTTTGCCCTGGGGCGGAACGAAAAAGGAGGGGGGAACAAGGCCACACTTGCACTAAACCCCTTTTGGGTTAAAACCCAAATTTGGGGAAAAACCCCTTTCCCCGGGTTGAAAGGGGTTAAAAACCCCAACAAATCGTTCCCCCTACACCAGAAGCATTTCCATTCCGATCCCGCAAAGTTTAATGACCATTCAGGAAATTTTATGCCACGTTGTATTTCCTCTGGGGGAAAATTACAAGCGGGGGAAGGGCAACAATTTTTTCTAAAATAATTTCCCGCGCCTATAAAATCTTCAAAAGAGGATTGAACGCAACAAAACCCGAGGGGAGGTAAGATGGCTATTCCCCATTGAAGGCAGGAAAGGGCCCCCTAGCCCCGAGGGGTTTCCCTTGGGGGGGAAGGGTTTAAAATTTTTGGGATTGATAGTCACCCCGCCCTCAGGAATATTAAAAACCTGACCTGCGTCCCGGGACTATCGTCCGGAATAAAAACCCCGTTATATAAAAAATCCCCCCAATAGAAAGGTAGGGACCCATTTCCCTTTCCCCACTTTTTCCTAAAAAAAAGACGGCCCTTTTTTTTTTTAAAAAAAAAAAACCCTTTTTTTTTTCTTTTTTTTTTTTTTTTTTTGGGATTTTTTTTTTTTTTTTGGGGTTTTTTTTTTTTCAAAAAAGTTTTTTTTTTCCTTTTTTTTTTTTTTTTTTTTTTCCAAAATTAAACTGGGGCCGTTTTTTTTTTTTCTTTTTTTTTTTTTTTTTTTTTTTTTTTTCCTTTTGGGGAAATTTTTGATAGGACCCCCCCAAAAAGGGTTAAAAAAGGGACGAAAGCGGTGGGAACATAGGAAGGTATTCCCTTTTTGGGAGAGAAACCAACAACCCTTTAGGAAGCAGTGTTTGTTGGTTTGGATGCAAAAAAGGGCCTTCATAATGTATGCTGGGAGGGCCCTTTGGTTTTTTTTGGTTGCCATGGGGATCAGGGGAAATTTTTGGGGTTTTTTCTCTCTGCCATCTCGATCCCCCAAAGCCAGATACACCCCAAAAGGTTTCCTCTCCCCAAAATTTCTCCTAAAAACAAACAAGACGGGGGCCCCCTTTAAACCCCCTTTACCCCCCAATTTTCCCTTAGAAACCCTGGCGGGCTGCTTGAAGACTCTGCCCTTTTTCCCTGGGAAATACGGAAAAGGAAAAAGAGGTAAAAATGTTTTTTCCCACTGACGATTTTAAAAGGTTTATGCCCGGCCCCTTGAAAATTCCCCCAGTGTGGGACCCCCTGCAAAAAATTTTGGCACGCTTTCAGGGTATAAAGAAAATTGTCCAAAAGTGAATAATTAAAAAAAAGGGCCCCGAAATTGCACAGCCCCAGGGGGCTAGAAAAATTTTTAGATTTTAAAAAGGGGGTTTCAGGAGTATTACTTATTTGGGCATCAAGATTGGTCGGATCCAGACTGGGATGTACAAACTAAAATACCCCCTTTTAAATCGTAAAAATTTCCCCCGGGCCCTGAGGCGCTGTATCCCCTTAAACCGCTGCCCAACTTGGGCAAAAGAGTCATAAAAATGGTCGTTCCCAAAGCTACTTTTCCCCCCTTGCAACACCCCAAATTTCTATCAAACCCCAGGGAATTAACAAAATTTAACTATCTTTTCCCAGTTTAAATTTTGGGGGGGGGAAAACCCAGGGTACCCGCAAAACACAAATAATATTGGGCCCGGGCAGGGGACTGAATCCCCCCAGATTTTAGGGGGTAAAACCCTGGGTTTTTTGGAGCATATTTTGTGTTTGGGGTTTGGGGGGCGCCCCGGTTTCGAACGGGAAAATTGGGGGAAGGAACTAAGACCCCTTGGCATCCCAAGCTCTTTTCCCATATAGATATCCCAAGCTTCCCCCCCCCCCCCTTGGATAAATTTGCCCTCCCCTGGCCCGGGGACACGATAGGGTTGGGAAGGAGCCGGGGAAACTTTTTGGGCCTTTCCCTTCCTTTTTCCCAAAGGGACAGGGCCCATTTGGGGCCACCCCGATTTCCCCCTGGGTCGGAAAACCCCGATTTTTAAAGGAAATGGGGGAAAGGGGTCAAGTTCCCGGGGGCATTTAAATGCATGTGCAGTAAAATAAAATGGCTGAACCCCTTGGGAGATATAAAAAGTTCTCCTTACTGGGAATTTTTTGGCCGTTACCAGCTGTTTCTTTTTTCCCAAAGGGAGGCTAAGAGATTTTCCCAAGGGGGACCCCCCAAAACGATTTTGACATTTTTGTCACCCCCCAAAGGGAAATCTTGCCCCCTTTCCGGCCTTACGCGAAAAGAGAGGGGGGTGAAAAAAAGAGTAGTTCACGGGGTTTTCCAAATTTACTGGGCCCCCGTTTGGGGAATGAGCGGGTTTAAAAGATCAAACCCCAAAAGGGTTTTTAAGGACCAAAATAAAACTTTTTTTCAAAAACCCGGCGTAAAAACATTTAAGATCATAAAAAACCCCAAAATGTTTTTTAAAATTCCCCCCCCCCAAAATTTTCCCAGATAGATTACGCTTTGCCCCAAAATGCGGAACAAAAAAGGGATCTTTTGGGGGCCCCTGGGGAATGTAGCTATAAAACAAAATTAAAGGGCCCAAGTCCTTAATTTTCTTTCGGGTACTTTTTTGGGGCCCCCTGGAGAAACATTACGCTTTTTTAAAATTTTCATACCTAGGCCTCCCGGCAGGATGGGGAGAGGGTCCTGGGGGTCACAATCCTCCGGCTTGCCCGTGAATAGTTCATATCGCCCTCTTGCAGCGAAACGAAGGCCTACTGCAGTATGGCAGAAACCAACTCTCACCGTCATTCACCATGGTAAATAAAACAGAGGACTACCTCATAGCCGTTAGGCTGAAACTGAGAGGACAAGGAGACCCGCAACAAGGGTTTTTCCGGTGTTGGAGAACCTTATAGAGTTGCATATCTCTGATAGAGAGATAGGAGTTCTCATGCCAGGTGTCCTAAGTACACGCACTGGTATTGCAAAGAGGGGATTTGTGGCACGCTGGGAAGATTACAGGTGTGAGAACTGTTAGCTTCCATGACGCAACATAGAATGTTACACAATTAAGTGACAAGAGGAAAGGACGCATACGCATGTTGTTAAAAAGTTGTCCAATTGGATTGATTTATTCTGTTTATTCTACTCTACTTCTTTATGATGATGTTTTACACTCTGTAAAACATACCTCATACCTCAGGCAAATAGCATGGAGACTATGCAATTTATTGTTGTGAACACTGTAACATGTCAGAGATTTATGATAAATGTTTGAAATTGCAATAAAATATGTATTTAAAAAAAAAAAAAAAAAAAAAAGTAAAGGAGGTTACATTTGTAATAAGTCATTTTAATACTTATCAAAATAAAATGAGCAAAAAATTGAATTCGTCGGACAACCCCTTTATCTCTGTTACGCAACAAATGAAAAACGTATGCAGGGTTTTTAAAATTTTATTTATGCCTACATCACCCTGTTATTTATATTCAAAGCTCCCCAACTGCAACCAATGGTACTATCATGCATTAGCCCAGATCGTACCAGCTCCACCAAGAAGCGGTATTGCCCACTTCGGAAAGTACTAATTTACATGATCCCAGAGAAAAAAGTAACATGATCCCCAGGTGATTTTTTTTGTGCTTTGCTTTTCGAAAAAGTAGAGTAAATGTAAGCCGAAATCTGTCTGATGGCTCCAAGATTATGTTACTTAATCCCTTAGATGCCGCAATCAAAGTTGACTTCAGCCCCTAAGTTATTTTACAGAAAAATTTACATGACATTTTAAAGAAAAAATATATTTTATTGTGAAAAGGTAGTAAAAGATATAAACTATGTAAATTGGGCATTGCCATAATTGCAATACGAATATAGTATGCACTATAGAACAAAGTTAACACAGTAAAATTCTGTAGATAAAAAAAAGTTTCATACGGCTCTATGGAAAGAATTAAAAAGTTATGTTTGACCACTGGTATACAAAGAGAAAAAAAATATTTTTCATACTGGTCATGAAGGCTACATTTAGTTTTGCCTCTACCGGAGTTTTGCAATAAAACACAACTTTATTTGAGAGGTTTTTCAGATAACTGTTTGGGGATAAAGGTGGTAATTACAACAACTCAGTAACTTTACAACTTTATTCCAGGTAAAAAAGCTTAATTTTACCCTGCAGGAATGCTGTACCGTGAACGCTAATGAGCCGTGATAATCATCTGCAATTGTAATTTTGTTCGGAGTGACCTAGCCAGTAAAGATATAAGTGGGTGTCCCCCCCCCCCCCCCCCCCCCCCCCCCCCTCCCCCCCCCCCCCCCCCCCCCCAAATTTTCACCCCCCACCCACCCCCCCCCCCCCCCCCCCCCCCCCCCCCCCCCCCCCCCCCCCCCCCCCCCCCCCCCCCCCCCCCCCCCCCCCCCCCCCCCCCCCCCCCCCCCCCCCCCCTATAACAGAAATGATATTTCTAGAGGCATGGCATGAACTGAAATACTTTATTAAGATGGCCAGAGATGTAGGATTTTAATTGGCAGCTACTGCTGATTTTAATGAGATCCTCTGACAATCTTACTTCTAGGGAGTCTGGCAAATAGTCCCTTTATGGCTGCACATGCACATTAGATGAGGCGTGATCCACTGACAATCCCATGTGTATGGAGCAGGCCTCCTAACTGACAGCAGATGTCGGCAAAAATGAGATTTCAACACAACCCGTCCTTTCGTTCAGCTGGAAGATGATAGCATCTTCTCTCC
The DNA here is from genome assembly GCA_025379985.1 of Phyllomedusa bahiana. Lineage (NCBI taxonomy): Eukaryota > Metazoa > Chordata > Amphibia > Anura > Hylidae > Phyllomedusa > Phyllomedusa bahiana. The sequence goes on along the minus strand of JAODAL010000624.1, from coordinate 186,882 downwards.
ATTAAAATACACATGTAAAGATGTACATGTTCATGGATACATCACGGGAGAAAGCTGTTGACCAGATGAGAGTATGGCCTGTCTTCTTTGAGGGGATAACTGAATTTGACTAGTTTCTATACTTTTTATTTTTATTGTAGGATTGCATTTTAAAACTAAAATAACACTGTAAACAAGACGACAGGGAAAAGTCTTAAAATAAGATGCAAAATTTGTCTGAATTGGATTTTTACATGTCACATTCTTTGCCTCCTTCACAAATAAGAAGTATCTTGCTGTTCTAATCAAAACCATAAAAATCTAGCTAAAATGGTGGATCACTGTCAAGAGAAATTAAGACTGTAGAGGATTCCGTTTTTTTATTTGAGCTAATAAATTGCAATGAAACATTTCCCCTGTTATGGCGCTGCAGGGGAAAGTATATGGTCCTATGCATTTTTCCCTTGCAAAACTGCGAGACATTTAGTAATCAATTTATCACCAGCAACAAAAGACCTGGAAGGTAAATGTGCATTTACTGAAAATGTTCCATGTGGATTTGTGCAGTACAGTATTGTATAGGTGGAGAAGATTTTCCGAATGATGCAGATTTTCTCCACACAGGAGTTGACCTGTGGCGCGTATTTCTAAATCCGCAGCATGCCAATTTCGGTTGCAGATTTTTGCACGAATTTCAATTCTTTTAATGCAGACGTATAAAATTTGCAGTGCATTACGTCCCTGAATTTGAAAGGGTAAAAGCCGACCCTTTATCCTCCTTTCCAAAGACAGCTCATTGCAGAGGCTGAAAGGTATCTGATGTCTATCACTAGCTTTACTTACTGTTAAAATGGGGGAAGAAGCCTCCAGACGAGTTCCCAGACTGAACAAAGTGTGACAATAGCTCTAGTCCTCACACAGTAAAATGACTAGCAATGACAGAGCATTCCTCTTAGAATATTTACCACAGAAAATGTTCAGGTTTACAGTTCAGTCATTTCCTGTAAGTGGAAACATATAAATCCCAGCATCTCAGCAGTGTTGCTGTGTTACAGTGAACCGCAGTCTCATAAAATCTGTTTTAGCATATGGAAGGGCTGTGTGCAGGCTTCACGTCCACATTAATCTGGCACAGCAAAACAGCTCAGCCAGGTTCCGTATTTTGCAACATTGAACACTCATTGAACACCAGACTGATAAAGAAGAACGGTAGAAGAACACACATAGATTTTCCAATAAGATATGAGATACAAGTGCTTGTTATTTCTGCCCTACACAACCAGATCTTCACCTAATGACTAAACTATAGAATAAGGTTGTGAACATGAAAGGGATTTTCCCATCTGACGGTTTCATAGAGCCTGCACTTCATAACCAGCTTCAGGCTCCCACTTCCTGTTCTGGCAGTAAGCAGTTCTACAGCCGGGATTGACATTTCAGCTCTGCCATTCCTAGCAGAGCCTGTTAAAGAAACTTTGGTGATAGAAGGGTTTTAGAAACAGGGCACAAGACTACAGAGCTCTAAGGGGTTAAAGTTTGTCAGTAAGAAACATAAACAAGCTCCTGTGCTGTTAATAAGACACAGTAGGGAGAAATGTCACCATCTAGAGCAGAGAGTGGTCAGGCATGTAGGAAAGCTTGTGTACACAAACAGAAGACAAGAACTGCTTGAATTCTGAAATGAAACAAAATCAGAACAGCAATGTATTTGGTAATGCTGAGTTCACACGTCCAGAGTGTACTTTCAACAGCACTACGGCTCGGCCTGCCATTCAGTTCAGCTTTCCTTGACACTTAAGTCCCTGGAAAAAGTGACAGGTCACTTCTTTTTACGGGCGTGTACTCAATGAGTGCTATGATTTTACCTTATCTGCTGGGCATACTTCAGGCACATTGCAGCGTAATTACCCAGCAAAGTAGGCCCCGAAGATACATCGTGTAAACATACCCTAACAGTGTTTATTAACCTTTACCTACATGTTCAAAGCTAATCAATGTGATTGGAACATCCCTTTTAATTTCAGATGCAGCCCAACCTGTCAACTTGGCGACAGAAAGCTGAGAAATTCACCACTTCCCTATTAAGCCGCAACACTGAGACACTAACTGTCCCTACTTCTGCCTAGGTCATGGCAGGAGCACTGTAGTTATTAAAGCTTCATGAGTTGTTAACCCTTGCAAATTAGTATTTTCTGTTTACAGGAGAAAAAGTCACTAGAGACTACAATGTTCCTTCCAATAGCTTAAAGCCACACTTTATAATTAGAAGCTCACAAAGCAACTACCTTATCCTTTTCTCGAACCCCTTTAATTGTGACAGGGCTACGTGGTACACACTGTTGCCTGATGATTTAAATCCCAAAAGTCTAAAAATTACAACCGCTACAGGGCACCAGAATGGGACAAAAAAGTTTGCAAGTACAAAAGAATTATTGGCAGAAATTAGCACTTTACTCTTCTTGATGAAACTAGTAACCGTCAGTACTGCTACTTCATATATATATATATATATATATATATAAATATATACGCACACATACCTAGTATATCTGCTGCAGTTACAAAATAAAAAAACGGATTCTCCCCTCTGTTTCACACTGCCAAGATCTGCCGTCTCCCCGTACTTCAATTCACTTCCTAGTCCCGGAAATCAGGGCATAACCACTGCAGCCGCTGATCGGTTGCAGCAATCACACGTTTTGCCATCACTCTTTGGAAGTGAAGGGCTCTGAACAGTTATGTCAGGCAGAGCACGTGATTGCTGGACTTAATATCAGTGCCTGCAGCAGTAACGTCCCATCTATTAGCACTAGTGGAAGACAGAAAAAAAACGCGGTCCCCGGCGCTCATCTATTCAAACCTACCGTTTTAAAGGGGAATCTCCTCCTAGTTGGTGCCCGCTGATGGCCCGATCTGCTCGCTGGGGATTTTTTAAAATAATCGGCCTCCGATCAGACCAGCGAGCAGATCGTGCCATCAGCGGGCACCAGACTAGGAGGAAGATTGCCTTAAACAGTAGGTTTGAATAGATGAGCGCCGGGGACCGTGTTTTTTTTTCTGTCTTCCACTGTTCACGCCCGCTGCCGCAATTCTTGCTGCTTCAGAGAGGAGACCCGCGGCTGCCGTTGACGGACCCGGACTGAGTCCTGTAAATGCTTATGAGAGTTGTGCCTCTAGACTAGTCGCACAACTCGATCAGGTGAGCTTGCACCTTACTGTTGTATCTTACCAACTTTTTGGTAGGCTGACATACTTCACCATAAGGAGTGCCCCCTCTGTTTTTCTCTTCTCTCTACATCTACCAGCACTAGGAAGAAAACAGTAGAGCGAAAGAGAGCAGCGGGCAGCAGTGCTGGCATGGAGGTGAGGAAAGAGGAGAGTAGCAGTTTTTTTTAATTTTTAACCTGCAACACCAGCATAAATTAACGGGGGTAGTATTCCCATCACATTGATGAGCTTTAAACATTTAGGCAAAAGTAACTAAAGATAATTACCAAATACATTGCTGTTCTGATTTTGCTTCCCTTTAGGGGCCGTTTACACGGCAGTGGACAAATACCGGCCGGTTCGCCGGCCGGTACTTGTCCGGTTTTGCGGCCGTCCCCACGGCCGCGGGGGTAACGGCTTTTCTCCGCGATGAGCGGAGAACAGCCCTCCCCTCTCCCATTGAAATGCACATGTTCCGTCCGGAAACCGGACGGAAGATTGTGCATGTTCAATGTTTTGCCGCCGGTCCGCCGGCGACAAAACCGCCGGGCGGAAAACCCGTGCAGTGGGGACTGCTGCACGGGTTTTCCATAGAGCACAATTGTGCTAATTTTCGGCCGGTTTTTCAGGCGGTCTGAAAAACCGCAAACCGGCTGAAAAACCAGCTGAAAACCCAGGCAGTGGGGACATGCCCTTACAGTTAGAGAAGTTCTTTTCTTTTGCATGTTTACAGAAGGTTTCCTAGGTTACCGACCACTTCTTTAGCAGCAGTGTCTGGGATGGTGACGTTACTCCCTGCTATGTTTTATCAGCAGCAAAGTAGCTTGTTTATATTTTTTCTGACAAACTTCTACCCTCTTGAGCTCTGTAAACTGGTGCCATGCTGTTAAAACTTCTCCATCACCAATGTCCCTCTAACAGGTTCAGCTAGGAATAGTAGAACTGAAATATCACTCACTGCTGTAGAACCATCCACAGTCTGAACAGGAAGTGGAAGGCTGAAGATGAATGTGAAGACCACGCACTGTAACAACTAGGTAGGAAAACCCCTTTAAAGGGGTTTTCTCGTTTCAAAGAACATAGTTCAAAAGGAGGGAACCAAAAATCTAAGTTTGTAGGTCCTTGGTTACCATAGGCAAAGTGTGGTTTAAGAGAAGGGGCGTGTGTTTAATGGTTGGGAACGAAGTGAGAGGTCACACCCAGGGGGGATGGGTTACGACCAATTCCCGCGTGAGAGAGAGGTGGAGCAGCGAGAGAGAGAGAGAGAGCAGGCAGCAGGAAAAGAGAGGAGGAGAGAGTGTGAGGCGACGTGTGCGTGCAGGGTTTGCTGTTTTCACTGACAGCAAGCAGTGGTAGTTGCAACGCGTGCATGTGGAGTTTGCTGTTTTCACTTACAGCAATCAGTGGTAGTTGCGACGTATGCGCGCGGTGTTTGCGGTTTTCACTGACAGCAATCAGTGGTCGTTGCGACGTATGCATGCGGGGATTGCTCTTTTCACTGACCGCAATCAGTGGTAGTTGCGACGTATGCATGTAGGGGTTTGCTATTTACACTGACAGCAATCAGTGGTCGTTGTGACGTATGCGTGCGGGGTTTGCTCTTTTCACTGACAGCAATCCGGTGTTGAGTTGCATGAACAGTATAGCATGCTGCGGGTTGCTTATGAATCATTCTTCACTGACAAGCAAACCGTGCGAGTATGTGGGTTGCGACGTATGATGCAGTTGTGGGGGGGTTTGCTCTTTTCACTGACAGCAATCAGTGGTAGTTGCGACGCATGCATGCGGGTTTTGCCCTTTTCACTTACCGCAATCAGTGGTAGTTGCGACGGATGCATGTAGGGGTTTGCTCTTTTCACTGACAGCAATCCGTGGTCGTTGCGACGTATGCATGCGGGGTTTGCTCTTTTCACTGACAGCAATCCGTGGTAGTTGCGACGTATGCATGCGGGGTTTGCCCTTTTCACTGACAGCAATCAGTGGTAGTGGCGACGTATGCATGCGGGGTTTGCCCTTTTCACTGACAGCAATCAGTGGTAGTTGTGACGTATGTGTGTGGGAATTGCGCCTTTCACTAACAGCAATCAGAGGTCCTGCACCAGAGAGAGAGAGTTCTTGTGCAGTCCCTGTAAACACAAGCAGATTAAGCGTATAGTTTTATTCTGCAGATCTGTAGAAGTCAAAAATCACCCATCTTTCCCAGAGTCCTGAATGCCAAAAGTCCATTCTAGTTACAAAGTATGTAGAGAGAGCGAGAAATGTAGATATACACGATCGAGTTACACTTAGCTTTTCACTTCCAATGATTTCTTACTCTCCGACAGCTGAGAACCTCTCTCCTCACACAGAATGAATTCTCACATGCACACTCCATTTCAGAAGCTCTGCTTAGCTACCAGTATAAATGGCTGCCAAATGATGAAACGATAAAACCCCTTTAATTATCAAAAAACAAATGGACAACTCCTTCAACTCTTATACTAAGCTGCTAGGCAGCATAAATTGTCAGGCACTGGCCAAATGTGCAAGCAACGATGTACCTGACTAAGGCACAGTGAATTCGCTCACTGGAGGCTCAGTTCAACAGTTGAAGTATATAGGATGAAACATACGAGCAAGCCAAGTAATTCACGTTAATTGGGGTCTTAGATTTCGTTTTTTTTTTGTTTTTTTTTTCATTTTAAAGTTTACCACTTTGAAAACATTATTCTACTCCCAATTACTGAATTCTCAATCTACCCTATGTACATATATACTGCTATAGGCACAGGCTAATCTACCTGTACATTCATCTGACCGCAAATATTTATTTCAAACAGAAAATGCTTTGGAAATGCATGTTAAAACCCTTTATCGTTAGCATAGAGCATTCTGAGCATGTAAGTGTGTTATCCTTGCTTTTAGATTAAAATATATATATTTTATTACACCCATGAACAGCTTACAGACAACATGAACGTACCTGTCTGCTGAGCAAAGTTCGTTGAAAGAGTCTAAGAAAAGCGGCCAAACTAAAGCGGTACATATTATTAATTTTGGATAAGTCGCAGATAATGAAGTACATTTTGCTGGCACTTTCTGCAAGTGGAAGATAGGCATTCCGCTCCTGTGGATAAAAAAGATGGATAAAATGAGCAAAAAAAAAAAGAAAGAAAAAAGACAGTTTGTGCTTTCACTGCCATCTAATGGACAATTATGTCAATAACACAAAATAATGATTATTCTGGATGATGAGAGATTTTGGTTTAGAATTTTGCTCATAAAAAGTTTTTATTTCCATGTCTTCTTAAGAAAGGCTTCAAGTTAGAATCTACTTTTTAATACCCCTTTATATTTCAGTTAAATATTCAAAGCCGATTCATTTCTTCATTCTGATACAGAACTACAAATCATCTGCATAGAAAGTAGAAAAATAAAATTGTATCTGCAGCCACTGTAGGGAGGAGTGTAGGAGCTTACTGCCTGCTGCTATTAAAGGGGTTTTGCCACCATAGGCAATGATGGGATATCGTTGGGATATGCCATCATTGTCTGATAGGTGCGGATCTCAACTCTGGGACCCACACCTATCTTGGGATCAGGCCCCTCGAATCTCTCAGTGCAGACTGGAGAGTTGGTCACGCTTGCGCACGGCTCTCCATTCTGTTCTATGGGGGTTCCGAGCAGAACTGAATGCACAGCTAGGCTGTGCTCGGAAATCCCATAAAATAGCATGGAGAGTGACTGCGCAAGTGTGGTCAGCTTTCCAGCCGATGCTGCGAGTGGCAGACATGTTCCGCACTCTTGGCAAAACCCCTTTAAGTTTTATGTACATCAGTATTCAGTAAGCTCCCCCTAGTGGTGACTCATGGCAACCAGAATTCAATCACTTTACTCTATCTATGCAAGGGACATGGTGCTTCAAATTTTTTGAAAAACAAAACTCTACCTCTATGAAAAGATGTTAAGAAATAAGTCAGCACAGGTTATATAAATTTAGAATAAAATTACAAAATAATGTCCACAAGTAGATATTTACTTTGTTAAATAGGCAACTTTTTTGTGATGTAATCTTTTTTTTCTTCAATACTTCATGAATACATAACTTTTTTTTTTAAATTGGAATCATTTACAAAAAAATGCTCCTGTAATATTGCTTTTACATACTCTTCATAGCACCCTCTTCTGTTCTTTTCATTCCTTCTAAGAACATCCCCCTACTGTGTGAAATGCTGTTGGTCACAGGAGCTCAGCCATAGTAACTAGATCCGTGTGATTTCTGCTGTTTTGCAGAACAGTTAATAAGAATTAGTGCACTAGAATGAGCGGCTTCTCACTAGCAATGTTCTCCTTACGCAGACGTCTGGTGAAGGAATCAGAACAACAGTAGGCACCACAGCAAGTATGTTACTGCAATAGCTACACATGGGATCATTTTTTGCCACTAAATTACCATGTAATTCAGGCGCGAAGCTACAGGGGGTGCAGAGGTAGCAGTCGGTACTGGGCCCTACAGCCTGGGGGGCCCAAAAGGCCTTCTGCCACATAAGATACCAGCATAGGCAAATGGCGCATGGTAGCTGAGGAGCCCATTTCCCTTTTTTGCTCTATGGCCCCGGAGCTTCAAGTTACGCCTCTAATGCAATTGTGGGACAAACTTTCATTATAAGAACTTGTATGTAGTATAGCCAGCTCACCTGCCTTAGTTAAGAATGTGATGGCGCGCGGCTGATTCCAGGAGGCTTCTGGCGAGACAGACTAGGAAAATACTGCATCGGTGAAGAGCCGGCACCATGGGGAATTGGTACAACTAACCTGAAATGTGTCAGCCTTTTATCCTCACCAATCTTTTAATATGAATTAATAAAGACAAAATTTTTCTTCCAATGGTGCTGGCTCTTAACTGATACGGTATTTTCCAAAAACTCTCATTGTCAGCAATGTCCAAGACTCGAGGTATGCTGGATAACACTTCAAGCTGTCTATCCAGGAGGGCAAACTAAATTTTGAATTGCTTGACAGACTAGGTGGACTCTGGGACATATATGTGTATTTACTGTTTTTTAATGCTTTGATGTCCCTATAGGAGGTACTACATAGAACCAGCAGTATGAAGTCCATGAGTTATAGCTGATCTGTATAGGACAGGCATTGCCTGGTCAATCACTGCATCCTTTAACTCACAAAAATGATCATCTGGTATGAAGGGATAACCTGTGCATCTTCATTCATATTTTAAAGCCTAATTTATCTGTAGAAACCAAACACCACAGAGAGTCAGGCTGCATCTAAGGATGCCTAATCTTCACTGCACACATTTACATAGCAGGACATTTGAAATACAAGCCAAATAATTCTTCAAATGCATGAAAAGAGAATGCAAGATAAAAGAAGAACCTGATCCAGGGAGATCTGCAGCCTATGTGATTCGCTGAGAGAGTCTTGTATGAGTGCACTGCTCGCTTTGGTCTGATTCAAGGAGTTGATCAGCTCCTTGTTGTCAAGCATGTTTCCTTGGGACGTTGCAAGTGTCTGAGGAAAAAAAAAAAGTTTAAATGAACGCTACAAATTTCTACATGTTCTTATTCATACTATAGGCCAAAAAGTTTTAACATTTTTTGAATAGATTTTTCACGTCATAACAGATGGTGCATCTTACCCACATGACACCCATTTGTACAAAATTTCCTTTAATAAAATGCATTCAAAATGTTTACTGAATTTTACACATTGATGACATGAGGAGAATATGAATATATATGCAATAGATTCAGAGGAGTCCTTTAACTAATGGGTGACGTTCTGGTAGTAACACTTGATTAGGAAATTGCTATTTAAACTTGAGCTTTTCTTGGTGGCAGCTCACAGAATATATCAGGAATGAGTTTCACAGCAATTTCCTAGTATAATGTTATTATGATGAGCATTCCCTTCATCTCCTGAAGTGAAAGGATAACACTATTGCAAGTCATCAGGGAATTTCTGAATCCCTCATAATTAACGTGCAGGTAGTTCTGCAAGGGACCATGGAGAATTGAAGAAGCTCTGCAGCCTTGCATATGGTGTCTCAGTGGTTAGCATTATTGTCCTGCAGTGCTGAGGTTCAAGTACAACTAAGGGCACTAACTGCATGAATATGTCAGCGCTATATTAGTGAGCAAAATAGGTATTAAGTCACTGGAACTAAATGATAAAATCACATAAGAAAAAACTACTTCCATAATTCCCTCCTCTCCTCTAAAAGTAAGAAAACTTTTTAATACCACCTGCAGGTAACTACGCTGTAAGCCAATGTAGAATCCACAACAGAGTCTTAAAGGGGTAGTCTAACCACATTGATTGGCTTTAAACATGTAGGAAAAGGTAAGTAAGGATTATTACCAAAAATACATTTCTGTTCTGATTTTGCTTCTTTTTGGAGTTAGAGCAATTCTTCTCTCCTGCTTGTGCACCCAAGCTTTCCTAGGTAACTGACTATCTTTCTTTACTCTAGCAGTGGTGGCAGGGATGGTGACATCACCCCCTGCTGTGTCTTCTCAGAAGGAAAGGAGCTTGTTTATGTTCTTTACCGACAATTTTTAACCCTTTATAGCTCTCCAGCCTTGTGCCCTGTTGTTAAAACCGTTGCATTAGCAACGTCCTTCTAACAGACTCAGCTAGGAATAGCAGAGTTGATATGCCAGTCACTGCTGTAGCACCACCCACGGTCAGAACAGGAAATGGAAGCCTGTGGCTAGCTGTAAAGAGCAGGCTCTGTGAAACTGCATGGTGAGGACATCCCTTTAAAGGAATGTTTGCACCTGACACTTCGATGGCATATCGATAGGATACGCCATTAAAGTGTGATAGGTGTGATAGGTCTCTTTCCCAGTGTATCCTAAAGATGTTTTCATACTGAAACTTAGCCATAAATTGCTTTGTAGGTGCCAAAGACACACTAGTGGGAAAGTTCCTGTTCTCATGCAATGTTTTGAGATAAGTGCAGGTAGCCAATTATGATGTCCAATTATAATTGGAAGCTGAGTTAGAATAACTTTGATACCGTTTGGGCACCTGTAAAATAATATGTTTTTCTATAGTTTAACACACATAGAGGACTTAGGTATTTTGTATGAATATTAATTAATCTTAGACACTGTCCAGTAAGAAGTATGAATATTAATGTATACCAATGAATATTCACACCTATACTGTATTTCCATACTGTAGGGTGGGCTTGTCATTTAACCCTTTGATATCATGTAACAATTTGTCTATAAAATTAAGGTCTGAGGGCTTTTGCTCCCAGAGTGATTTTTAATCTCAACCTGTGACTCAACATTTTATAGACAAATTGTTACTTATTACTCTAACAGTGTATGTCTCAGAGATGGGAACTGCACCTATTTCTGGAAAAGGTCACCAAAGGCCACCCACATCCCAGAGAGTGAGTCGCACTATTGCACAAATCTCTACTCTGTTCTATGGAAGCTCAGTTGAGAAGTTTGTTATAGAACAGAATGAAGAATAGTGTGCAAATGCAACCAACTCTACGTTCTCAGCGTAGACATTCAGGACCAGTTCCCGACATACGTGTAAGTCCCAGAGGTTGGAGACACAACTGTCAAACTTTAATGGCATATACTATCGATATGAGATGAGATGAGATGGGAAAACTCCTTTAAGACATACCTAGGTACCATAGCCAAATGAAATGTATTCATGTGTAAGTAGCAGTCTTTTGGAGTGTTTTTTCCTCATCAGTACAGAGCAGGGTTACTGTTGTCTAGGCGAGATATTCTTGAAGCAATGTTTCCTATATGCAAAACAAATCAGATCTCCTCTAGAAGAAAGTTGTCCTTATCGTATCTGCAGTTGCCTAGTATTAAAGAGGTTGTCTCACTACAAGGATTACTTTTTATGTTAAAGATATTGAAAAAACAAGTCACTTTGCAATATGTGTCCATTAACAGTGTCCCACCTATTGCTAGATATCCCCTCTTGTCTGGGCTACATCAGCTCCTCAGGTCACTATAACTACAGACCTGCTCGATCTCGCCTCATTGGCTGCAGGCGCTGGTCGCTATAGCTACAGACCTGCCTGCTGTCCTCAGCAGCTCGTCACTGCAGGCAGTAAAAACCAGTAAAGCCAATAAACACGCCCCTGAATTCAAAAATGAAACCGAGAAAACAGGACTGAGGTAAGATGAATCGATGTAGTGAGACAACCCCTTTAACTACTAAGTGGCTTTACGGTAAATCTTCATCCAAATAACACTCTGGCAATCGTTTCCCAGGCCGTTAGAATGTGCTGTCATTTACCGTCCATTATGTTAAAAATGATCTACCAGCATAATGGTATAAAGAAGGAGAAGATGAGCAGATTGATATTTGGTTTTGTGGAAAGATTCAGTACAAGTTGTAATTTATGCCCTTAGAATTTTGGGCTTATGAGTCCAGTGGGCAGTCCTACTCACTGATTGACAGCTAACTCTAGAAGCACACTTTTACAGGGAAGGCTGTCCATCACTAAGTAGGACCGCCACTGGAGGCCTAAACACAGAGGGCGACATGGATGAACGGGGCTGCGCCATACATCTTCAAATCTCCCGCACGCCACTCCGGGGCACATTACATCGCGCCTGCGGCACATTGTAATGCGTCCGATCTCGGGGGGCATGTGGGAAGCGGGACGCACTAGAACCGTAGCGAAGCTATAAATCTAATCTGGGCGCATTACAGTCGGAACAGGTATACCACTGTCAAACTTGTATACCTCAGCCAGAACTGTCGTGCAAGCGCTGGAATGCGCCGGATTTATGACCCGCTGTCTAGCGGGTTCATAAATCAGACGCATTCTATGCCTTTTTTAATCGTATGAAATTTGGCGTGTGAACTGCAAATTTCGTGCATGTCACCCAGAATGAGCAGAAATTGAATTGATTACAAATTAGACAGAATGATTTATACAAAACTATAGATCACTGTATTTAGCTCCTCCTGCTCTATAACATGTGGCCTGCATGTTCAATGTGACAGGTCCTCTTTAAATCTTGGGTTTTTGTATCCATTCTAACATTTGAAAAAAATATTACATGAAAACCACAGAGGTCAATGCTTGATGCCTTCATATAATGAATAATTAGGTTAATTTAGGCCCTTTGTAAAATGTAAACGGAGGCATTTCTACATTTCTCACCTCTAGGAGCGACTCTTCCAGCTTAGCCAGCTGAATTTTCTTATCTTCCTCTTGTTGCAGTAATTTAGTCTTCTGTTCTTCAAGGTCTTTTATTTCATGCTGAATCGTTAAAGCAAGGAGCTAAACAAAATTGTATTTGGATGCATTAGTGCATGTCTGTGCTGTTGACTGACAACAATGAATAAGAAAACTTCCTTATGCAGCCACAGAGTAAATGACAATAGACTGGCATATCCCGAATTATACTAATATACAATTTATAATCATTTGTTCTCTTTTCACGAAGGACACAGCTTTTTCAGTAGACATTACAGATTCTCCCTAGTGTAACTAAATATAAGGAGCTTTTAAATGAGATCTTTTACAATACAGACAGCAGAAGCACAAAAGTGTAATTACTACAAGCTAGAGCGACGTTCCAGACCTATAACAAAGAATCCGCATCTAATGTATATGCATTTCAATGTTCTGAAGCCCCTGGAAGGAAATTGGCGAGGAAGAGATTATATTGTCAATCTTACAACATCTACAACTGCTTCAGAATATAGAAGAGAGGTCACCTGTCTCAAACATTACTTTCTAGTATACTCTGTCCCTAGTGGTACATTCCCACACTAGAGCTAGGTTATGCCATCAGTGTAGGTCCACCCTCTGAGATCCCCAAGATCCTGAGAACGAAGGGCTGCAATGCTGATTTGGCACTTTTTTTTTTTTTTTTTAGCCAGGTGGCCATGAACCTCTTTGCGCATAGCGGTGCGTACCTGGACACGCCGCTATACCCCTGCTGTTGAAAGTACATGCTGGCGGTTTGTTGCCAGTGGTTTAAACATTGATGGCTGTGTGCCAAGCTGAGAGTACACCATATTTACACTGTTATACAAGCTGTACACTGACCACTTTCTTTCCCGCCGATATACTGATGCCTCTACTCTGTGTCTGTCTCTGCACTGGCTTCCTATTCAGTACAGAATACAACACAAACTAATCACGCTCACCCATAAAAGCTCTCCACAGCGCTACACCCCCTTACATCTCCTCCCTCATCTCTGTCTACCACCCTACCCGGGCTCTCCGCTCTAATACTGATCTAAGATTACACACCTCACTCATCCGAACTGCCCATGCCCATCTCCAAGATTTCGCACGTATTGCACCAGTTCTCTGGAACATGTTACCCAATGTGATCAGGCACACTCACAACCCTCACAGTTTTAAGTGCGCTCTGAAAACTCATCTTCTTAGACAAGCCTACCAAGAGCCCTAACTGTTATCTCTCCAAATTCTGTCATACATTCGTCACTTCCTGCATTTTGGCACCCATGGGCGCTTATCTGTATATAGATGTATGGTTGGGATGGCAGGTTCATCCACTTTTTTATGTATACTACCCCATATTTATGTAACATGTCTGGTCCATTGTGAACCAAGCACTTGTCAACCTTTGTTTCACCCGTACACCCTAATAGATTGTAAGCTCTTGCGAGCAGGGCCCTCACACCTTGTGTCTCATTTGTAAGTAGCTTTTTTTTATAATGTAATGTCTGGTTTATCTGTGCTTATACCCTCTATATTGAAAGTGCTGCGGAATATGTTGACGCTATATAAATAGAGATTATTATTATTGTACCAAAGTATCATATCTTCAGTGTTGTCCCATGAAAATATATAATACAATATTTACAAAAATGTGAGAGGTGTACTCACTTTTGTGAGATACTGTAACTCCAGGTGAAATAAAAGGTCCTGAATGTCAAATCCAACATCTCATTTTTCGCTACTGAAAAACAGTAATGCTACCACCTACAAGGGTATCAAACCTATTTTCGCCTAGGGTGACATCAGCATTACAGTTGTCCTCAAAGGGCCGTTTGTGACCATAAAGGTGTATAAATGTAACTACTACTTAAAGGGATTGTCCAGATCATTTTAAGAACCTACTATTATAAAACTGCTGACCCGATAAAATAAAAAGCCTACACTCTCCTCTCCACTGCATTCCTGCGCTGCTGTGGCCTACCATCTCTTCTGGTCTTCTGTTTACTTCCAGCCGAGGCCAAAGGGACTATCACCGATGCAGCCAGTGATCGGTTGCAATGTTTACGTGAAATGTATTGATGTCCCCATTCAGAAAGGAGAGGTGATGAAAAGCTTTTTTATTTTATCAGGGTAGCAGTTTTCTATGAATATGTAATTGAAATCACAGGCATGCTAATACACATTTAAAACCTTATATGTCCTTGATATAGCAGGGTCTGATATGAAGAGGGACGACCTTTGCAGGGGCTGATAATCAGCCCTTATAGAAGTCATATCAGCAAAGACCAAATCAGATCCCAGTACAAGCATCTTATTGCCAGATGATAACTAGGTCATGTCAGCCCTGGGCCACATACGGTATAATGCTGACAGGAAACTGAAAGTGGCAGAACAGCAGAGGACGGCCCACAAGTGCTGGCAGCAGAAGGTAAAAGAAGCAATATAGGGAGCAGGCGTCAACCATTGTATGCAGAAGATCCTGACACTGTCAGTAGTATGTGTGCGACGCAGCCACCGCATTCAGGCCCTGGCGCTCACTCATTCCTGGGACAATAAGGGAATGTTCACAACACATTTTCTATCCGAAAAAAGCATTTAAAAGCTCTGCGTAAACGTATCCAACACGTAGGTGTGTGTTTGGATGCGTTTTGGCTGCAACAGAATCGCACCCTATAGTTTTAAAGAGGGTGCTTGCTGCGTCAAACGGATCAAGAATTGACGCATGTAAAACACGTAGTGTCTGAATGTCGATGCGTATTTTACTTAGAAAGCATTGTAAATCACACTGCACATTGCTAGATGCGTGTTTGGATCCATTTAAGGTCCAAAACACGGATCGAAACACGCATCTAAAAAAAACGTATTGAACACGTCGTGTGAACATACCCTAAAAGAGACACTCAACGTGGAAAAGGAGAGTGGTTCAACATAGAAATTATGTGTCAGGCCCCATTGATTGCCCTGTGTGACACATGCAGTTATATTGTCAGAGTGCAGGCAATAATTTAATACACATGATCAGCCTCATATTAAAATCAGGAAAATGGATTCCACAGCCACGTCAGTATTGGTTCTACATTGACTAGTTTAGTGGTCCTTGTCTATCAGTGCAGGGGTGATGTAAACAGTGTACAAATTCAGTGAGAAAGACATAATGAGGGGGAGTCAAAGATCATGTTTTTTTCTGGATCAGCAACACAGCAGATGAATAGCTGGTGATCGTGAACGAGCGATTCAAACCCTTCCTCTATGATAATTTACACTCTTAAAAATCATTTTCAAGATACTACTCTAATGCACCAGTTACACTCAGACACAGGCAATGTATACAATTCTTCATGTAAAAAGCATCTCCCTCCAGCAACAGAATCACCTGCCCTCGTAATCCACTTCTTGTGGTTGTAAAGTTAACCTCAGTAACAATGGAGGAAGCATCTGGTGGTATGAATGGATTAGGACTGCGGGTTGCAAGAAATAAGCGGAATTCTTCATTATAGTCAATGGTTTTCTCTCCAATCTGGACAACATAACGAGGTCCTGTGAAAACAAGATGGTAGATCTTTACTTTGCTTCTAAACACCATTCTAAATTGTTGTGATAACTTATTAGAAAAAGCACAGTGTCACCAAGACTTCATGACATGAGGGAAATCTCTGTAGATTTGCATGTAGCGAGAGAGATAATTAAATGCTATGTAACTAACTGATGATGCCGATTATTTCTTGCTCATAAATAAGCACTATGCTAAAAGGATAGCGGTGAGATTGGGGTGCTGAATTTAGGATTTGATGAAGTATTTTTATGTAAAACTGTTTAATTTAGACCAGAGATAGCCTGGGAGTCATGCTGTCAACACCTACTTATAGAGAAAGCCTGTAAACCCTGCCTACTCTATAAATAACCTGTGAAGCCTACTACCATCACCCACTCATACAGAATGCCTGGAGTCCTGCTACCACCATGCAAACACAGAAACAGCCCAATCCCTGCTCCTATCAGACATTCATAGAGGAATCCTGAGTCCTGCTATCACCACCCACTCACAGAGATAGTCCTGCTTCTCCTGCCTACTCATACAGCCTGTGAGTCCCACTACTACCATCCACTCCTAGAAAGAGCCTGTGAGTCCCACTACTACCATCCACTCCTAGAAAGAGCAAGCGAGTCCTACTACTACCATCCACTCCTAGAAAGAGCAAGCGAGTCCCACTACTACCATCCACTCCTAGAAACAGCATGTGAGTCCTACTACTACCATCCACTCCTAGAAACAGCATGTGAGTCCTAATACTACCATCCACTCCTAGAAACAGCATGTGAGTCCTACTACTACCATCCACTCCTAGAAACAGCCTGTGAGTCCTACTACTACCATCCACTCCTAGAAACAGCATGTAGGTCCTAATACTACCATCCACTCCTAGAAACAGCATGTGAGTCCTACTACTACCATCCACTCCTAGAAACAGCCTGTGAGTCCTACTACTACCATCCACTCCTAGAAACCGCCTGTGAGTCCTACTACTACCATCCACTCCTAGAAACAGCATGTGAGTCCTAAATACTACCATCCACTCCTAGAAACAGCCTGTGAGTCCTACTACTACCATCCACTCCTAGAAACAGCATGTGAGTCCCACTACTACCATCCACTCCTAGAAAGAGCCTGTGAGTCCCACTACTACCATCCACTCCTAGAAACAGCAAGCGAGTCCTACTACTACCATCCACTCCTAGAAACAGCCTGTGAGTCCTACTACTACCATCCACTCCTAGAAAGAGCCTGTGAGTCCCACTACTACCATCCACTCCTAGAAACAGCAAGCAAGTCCTACTACTACCATCCACTCCTAGAAACTGCATGAGTCCTACCACTACCACCTACCATAGAAATAGTCTGTGAGACCTACTACTATTACCCACTCAGAAATAGCCTGTGAGTCCTGCTTTCTTACCCTCTCACAGAAAAAGCATTAGCTCATGATTACTTGCAGCATACACACAATGATTGATGAATATGCCTGTACGAGTTTCTGCCAGCTTTGTTTGTTTGGTGTCCAAATTATAAACTAACTCAAGAGTGTATGTGCACATACATCGTCGAAAGAGACATTTCCAAATTGTCGGTACATCCTTTCTCCTTTATTAAAAATTGGCAAGAGTGTTTATAAGCTTCAGTGGTAGGAGTGCCGTTATGAAAAAGAGATAGTATATCTTTATTGGACAATATAATATAATTATCATTTCAGCAACCCCTTTTCATTATTATTCATTTATTATAATAATCGCCTTATTAATAATCAGTTTTTATTGGTCAGCTCATTAGTAATAAAAAACGCCTCTAATTATTCTTAAGCTCCGGTTAGTATGCATGACAATCTTTTGAGAGAGCTAAAGGTCAGTGGTTCTACTGCTCATGACAGAATGGCACGAGTTGTGGTTTTATCGCTAACCTCCTACTTCTAAATACTTACTTCTAAATACGCCGTGGGGACAGGCCCTTATAGAACAACAGAATTTATAAAATCAATGTACAACTGTCAATCACTTTGCCTTGGATGGGGCAAGCAGGCCTCACAGGCGTTCTACTCGAGTAGGTGGGGTAGCAGGCCTCACCAGCTGTCTCTATTATTTTCAGCATATAATGGCAACAATATCTAAAGGAGTATGTGTCCCATTAAATTCTCTCCTGTCCACAGGAAGTGAAACACTGGTGTATTGCATTTCAAGGAGCACTGATGTCTAATAAATTGTAAAAAAGCTTGTAAGAATATAAGACAAAAAAGAAATTTAAAGTTAGGGTATTAAAAATTCTCTGCCACCATTTTATAGTTGTAAATGTTTCTTTCCTTTGCTGGTAACAAGTTTGACTTTATGTTAGACTTCTATGTATCTAACCTGCCAAGTAATGCAACAGTACAGAGTACTAGGGTAGTGCTATGTCACTTTTTCTCAACAGCCCATTTTGTCTTTCTTCGGTGGCTGTATTATAGTCAACAGCCGTCTGTGTGGCTTCTGGATTAAACTGAATGGAGCCATTAGGAGACCAAGTGGCATAGTGCTTGCGAAGTGACTAATGACACTTTGTTCTATTAATTGGCGAGGTTTACAGAGGTCACAAGCCTGTACTGTGCAAAACATAACCAATGTCTATTCTAATACAACCCCTCTACGGTAATTCAGAGCCATAGGTACACTTTAAAGGGGTGTTCTCACAATGCTGTTCCACACAGCCTCAGGCTCCCATTTCCTGTTTAGGCTGGGGGCAGTTCTGACATTTTAGCTCTGCTATTTTTATCTGTGCTTATCAGAGGGACATTGGTGAAACAGGGGTTTTAATTAGCAGGGCACAGGACTAGAGAGCTCTAAATGGTTAAAGTCTAAAGGGGTTTTGCCACAATCTCATTTCATACCTCCTGCCTCTAGCTCTGTGTGCTCAGAAGGGGCGTGTGTGATTTGTTTGAATTGCATATCATGTGACCCAGCAGGATGACATCACCAGGCCTTTTCTCTCTCTAGTGAAAGAAAGGTCTGTTTATGTATAGAATTGTAAGTAGCTACACTGTAGCTCAGAGGTAACTTTTTTTTTTACAGCACATAGGTCGTAGGTTCAAATCCCTGCAGGACCCAAACCTGTGGATTTTTTTTCCTCTTTATCAATGCACAGACCTGATTGAGGTTTCTTTTTTCATTTGCACTTTTTGACTTATTACTAACTAGTCCAAAGGACAAGAGTAGAATGACAGCACCTGGGGTTTGAACACTCAGTAGCTGCCTGAGAAGAGAGGTGATGTCTGAGCATGTGCAACCAGGACTGAGGAGCTCACAGCCCTGGTCGTATCCCCTGGAGATGAGCTATAAACAATGGATCACTAAAGGAGCAGCTAAAATAAAAACGGTGCAGAATTTTTAATAATGGTGAATGCTGAAAATGTTTATTATTTAATTTTCCCACGTCAATTTTACTTCGTGGCAAAACCCCTTTAATAAAAAAAAAAGCTTCTGTGTTACTAATAAGATACAGCAGGGGGGGGGACATCATCATCCAGGCCACTGCTAAAGCAGAGAGAGGTGGTCATTAACTGAAGATCTACTCTAACTCTGAAATGAAGCAAAATCAGAACAGCAATGTATATGGTAATAATCTACATTTACTTTTGTCTGTGTGTTTAAAACTAATCAATGTGATGGAAATAGCCCTTTAACAAACAAAGAGATGAAATTGCAAATTACTACATTCTTCAATACATCTAGATCCAAACACATATCTCTGAGACACATTGAGGCAGACATTGACTGTCTCAATAAACAATTGTTATCATCAATCAAAAAAAAAAAAAAAAAGAAAATAAATACACCACTTTCCAGTTCACCCCATTTATCAGTAATGGGTTCAGGATGTGCCAGAAACATACTGTAGTGGACTTACCCTGAGCAATAAGATCTTTTCTAAGTAATGGATATAGCACCGGCTCAACTCCATCCATCTCCTGGATAATAAGTGTCTTGCCAAAGCGGACAGCTAGCTCAAGAGCCGTAATGAAGTTTGCATCCTACGTGTACATAAAACACAACATAAGTTATAGCTTTGTGATCTGGCAGCAGAAAGTAAATTGCTGACATGCATGAATAAAATAGGGAAAAATCAGCTGATGCTGGAAAATGTGCGAGAAACATAGCTCTGATCAGAAGCTGTTCAGCTTTACAGTTGAATGATCAAATGAAAGCATAAAAAATGATACTTCTAAATCTGTGCAACTGAAAGCTAAAGACGGCTGCTCCCCACAAGTCATCACAGTGGCTACCCTGCTACCAGGGGCGTCACTAGGCAGTTTTATTCAGGGCTTATGCCTCTGCGCTGAACCTCACTGGGTTCTAGGTTGCTACAGTGAGCCTGGAGCGTCGACTGTCTTTTCAACTGTATGTGTATCCTCTGTGACCTCCTTTTGTGAATGGTGGATCCTGTGTTATCTATATACACTGGTGTCACCTTTCAGTGTAATCCTGCTTGTACTGAAAATAAGGAGACTCCTGAAAAGTTTTCTCTACAGAACAGGAAGTGTCAAACCATTAATAAGCCCTGTGGCTAAAGTGAAAACAAACTGCAACACTTCAGAATTTTTAAAAAATATTGACAGTTATATAGAAAATGGAAAAAAAATTATAGCTAAAAATTCTTTAAAAATTTGTTTAACATAAAAACATGATTGAAACAATAACTAATTTTCTCATAACACATTCTCTATGAGGCCACCAAACACATAAGACAACAGCTGATGGAAGTCGTCAATATCTGAAGGACCAGGTGGCTGCCTAAGGACTTTTGCTTTCTGTAGAGACAAGCCATCACCAGAGGTGCCAGGCAGAGGCATAACTTGAAGCTCCGGGGCCCTAGTACAAAAAATGAAATGGGGTCCCCCAGCTACCATGTGCTATTTACAATTCTGGTGTCTTCTTATTTGGCAGAAAGGCTTTTGGGCCCCTTCAGGCTCCAGGGCCCGGTAGCGACTGCTACCTCTGCACCCCTTGTAGTTCCGCCCCTGGTGCCAGGCCGTGGTTGTCACTACTCCATCCACTGACAATACATGCATGCTCAGCCAAGCTAAGCATGTATGTATATGAGGGAGTTAGGGGGAACAGCTGATATCTTTACAGGAATACATCTATCCTGAATTACCTGCTGATTAATAACTTCCAGCCGAGATTCCTTCAAATGGGTTTTCAACCATTCTGTGGCTTGTAAGGATGGATCAATCAAAAATGGACATACCTGACTCTGGGGATAAAATAATGTGTATACATTACAAAAAAAGACATACGCTTTTTAATTTGAGGCTGGGTTCACATGAAAGTATTTTGGTCAGTATTTTATGTTGGTATTTGTAAGCCAAAACCAGGAGTGGAGCCGATACAGAGAAAAAAGAAAATATTTGTACATCTTCCACTTCTATCTTTGACTTGCAAATACTCATGCAAAATACAGACTAAAATACTGCTGAGTGCACCCAGCCTACTACGGATCTATAAATCAATATATATGCACCTAAATATACAGTAGATCCATAGAAAGACCGACATGTAGATAGACTGACAGGTTAAGCAAAATGAGTGACAGTTTTGGATGTAACAACCTCTGACAATATAATATGTGCTGCCAAAGAAGAAACAAAAATGCATTATATGAACTACATTCATTTTTTAAAGAGGTTCTCTAGCTAAGTTTACAAAAAGCTGATCAAAAAGGCAGTAAGAGGATGAAAATTAGGTACTGGTAAATATCCTGTTTCCTGGTCAGAATCAATAACAAATCCACTGTGAGAACTTAGTGCTGTTTTGGTGCACATTTATTTTGGAAAATACACCAGAATTTGTGCAAAAATACTAGCATA
This sequence comes from Phyllomedusa bahiana, assembly GCA_025379985.1. Taxonomy (NCBI): domain Eukaryota; kingdom Metazoa; phylum Chordata; class Amphibia; order Anura; family Hylidae; genus Phyllomedusa; species Phyllomedusa bahiana. The sequence continues at coordinate 165,114 of JAODAL010000624.1, read as the reverse complement.
TATGCTTTACCCCCCATTTATTATGTACTTTAGATAGTGTAAGACACTTCTGTGCCTTGTCCAACAACATGGGTGCGGCCTTGGTAAAAGAGATGTGGCTTCACAGAGGGGCATGATTTATTATTATTATTAATTTATTTTAAAGCGCCATTGATTCCAGGGCGCTGTATATTCGAGGGGGTTACATACATAACAAGTCAAACAAGTACAATGATAAGTGATTAATGACAATTGGCACGAAAGAGGGAGAGAGGACCCTACCCGCGAGGGCTGACAATCTACAAGGAGGGGGAAAAGAGACAGGAGGTGAGGGGCAGACATGTTTGTGGAGGAAGTAGTGACAACAAGTTTAGTGTAGGTTATAGGCAAGCCTGAAGAAATGGGTTTTCAGGTTGCTTTTGAAGCTGGTGAAAGTGGAGGAGAGTCTGATGTGTTGGGTCAGTGAGTTCCAGAGTGTGGGGGAAGCACGGGAGAAGTCTTGGAGACGGTTGTGTGAGGAGCTGATAAGGGGAGAGCAGAGGAGAAGAAATTTATTGTACAATGTCACTCGTCAAAATAATGCAACAAAATTATTGCACAATTAATGGCATAATGTAAGCCAACTAATAGCAGATATAAACTTAGACCTTACAGTCTAAACATGCAGCAGATTTATTAATATTTAGATAAGTGTGGCACATTTTAAACCGGTCTATTGTAAAAGTATTAAATACTGATAAATCTGCCCCAATGTTTTTACCATTTTATTTAAATGACTTCAATAAAGAAAACCAGAAAAAAAATGTGTTATTTTTATAAAGCAGTTCTAAGAGCAAAGCATCTTATGTACTGTGTGTTCCTATGTAGTCAAGATTAGGTGCTGTACACAGTGCAGTATGAAAAAGGCCTTACTTAGATTGTCTTAAAGATCACTTTGGTAGAGAACATCTATAAAAATGACATAAATCCTGTAGAAAAATGCAACATTTCTTAAAATGAGATGCTTTAAAATGCAGCTTCATATTACCTCAAAATATTGCAACACATATATAGAGCAGGTGAAATAAATATTGAACAGGTCACCAATTTTCAAAGTAAATATATTTCTAAAAGGTGCTATTGACATGAAATTCTCACCAGATGTTGATAACAACCCATCCAATCCACACAGGCAAAGAAATCAAACCATAGATGTCCATAAATTAAGTTATGTTAATAATGAGTTAATAATGAGAAATGACATAAGGAAAATGTATTGAACACAAAGACAGAAGTGTAAAACGCCATGGAAAGTCATGACACCAGCTGAAATCCATCAGTAATTAGAAAGCAATCCTGTCACTAAGTGAAAAATAATATCAGCTGGTTCACCTGATGGCCTAAAATAAAGTGTCCCATTACTAAGGTGCCACAAAAGAAATGTCTCACGATGGATAAAACCAGTGAGCTGCCTCAAGACCTTTGTAACCTTATTGTTGCAAAACATAATGAAGGGATTGGTTACAGAAGAATTTCTAAACTACTGAAGGTTCCAGTGAGCACTGTTGGGACCATAATCTGGCAGTGGAAAGAACATAATTTCACCATAAACCGGCCACAGCCAGGTGCTCCCTGCAAGATTTCAGACAGAAGAGTGAAAAGAATTAATCGAAGAGTTGTCCAACAGCCAAGGGCCACCTGTGGAGAGCTACAGAAATATCTGGATTCCGCAGGTACAATTGTCTCAAAGAAAACAATAAATAATCCACTCAACCTCCATTGACTACATTGCTGAACAAAAAGCATGTTCAAGCACATTTAAAGTTTGCACAACAATATTAATACAACCTGTAAAATACTGGGAGAATATAGTCTGGTCAGATGAGACCAAAATTTAATTCTTTGGACAGCATAATACACACCATGTTGGAGACCAAAATGCACCACATAACAACCCCAAAACACCATACTAACAGTGAAATTTGGAGGTGAGAACATTATGGTGTTTTTTTTTAGCACACAGCACTGAAAAACTTCATCTAATTGAAGGAAGGATGAATAGACAAACGTACTGAGACATTCTAGATAAAAATCTGCTGCCATCTACCAGGATGATGAAGATGAAACAAGAGCGAATATTTCAGCAAGACTATGATTCCCAAGACCATACAGCCAAGAAAATGCTCAATTGATTTCAGAGAAAGAAAATAAAGCTGCTAGAATGGCCGATCACCTGACCTGAATACAATAGAAAATCTATGGAAGAAAGTAAAGCTCAGAGTTCATAGAAGGAGCCCATGGGACCTTTAGGATTTGAAGAGTGTGTGTGGAAGAATGGTCCGAAACTCCACATGAGAAATGCATGCGACTAATCTCTTCATACAGGAGGCATCTTGAAGAGGTCATCACCAATAAAGGCTTTTGTATTAAGTACTGTAGTAAATACATTTCATTAAGCATGTAGAATTCTTTTTCCCTGTGTCATTATTGCTCATTATTACACATAACTAAATTTATGGACATCTATGGTTTGATTTATTTGCCCGTGTGGATTGGATGGGTTGTTACTGACATCTAGGGAAAATTTTTTGTTAATAGCACCTTTAGGAATATATTTACTTAGAAAAATGGTGGCAAGATCAATACTTATTTCACGAGATATATAGATATAGTTAGATATAGATATAGTTAGATATAGATATAGATTATATATATATATATATATTACAAGCCACCAAGTAATTTTCCAATACTCTTAAAGTGGTTAGAACCTGTTCCAGTGCCCTGGTCCCACTTCCCACACAACCACAATGAGGAAAAGTCTGGATGGAGTGACAGTAAGGCATGTGGGCTGCTGATCACTGTAATGGGACTGTGACGCACTGCAGCTCCCCTTTTAAAGAATAAGGCTGAGTCCACACAGCAATATACAAATACTGGCCGGATTCTGATTAAAGAGTCCGTCCGGTATTTTGACAATTTGTACGTGGTTTTGGGGGGACGGTTCTGCCCACGTTTTGCGGATTCCCTGTCCCTCCTGACCAATGACATGTACATCTTCTGCCTGAAAACTGGGCGGAAGAACAAACACGTTCTAAGTTTTTCAGAATGTAGGCGGTGTCAAAAACGGTCTGGCAGAAAATCCGTTCAATGGGGACTGCTGAATGGATTTTCTATTAAAGACTATCAGTATGGTTGACAGTCTGTTTACAGACGGCTTTCAAATCCAAAAACAGTCTGTAAAACTGACAGAAAAACCCTTGCCGTGGGGACAAGCCCTAAAGTGTTGTAAGGCATCTGAGGTGTGCAGTATGAGGTTACTTGTCATCTGAGGTGTGTGTTAAGCATTTTTAGGTTATAGTCTTACGCAACATTTAAGGCGTCTGAGGTGCGCAGTTACTTGGCGCCTGAGGTGCGCAGTTACTTGGCGCCTGAGGTGCGCAGTTACGTGGCGCCTGAGGTGCGCAGTAATGTGGCGCCTAAGGTGCGCAGTTACGTGGCGCCTGAGGTGCGCAGTGACGTGGCACCTGCGGTGCGCAGTCACGTGGCACCTGCGGTGCGCAGTCACGTGGCACCTGCGGTGCGCAGTTACGTGGCACCTGCGCTGCGCAGTCACTTGGCGCCTGAGGTGCGCAGTCACCTGGCTCCTGAGGTGTGCAGTCACATGGCACCTGAGGTGTGCAGTCACATGGCACCTGAGGTGTGCAGTTACATAGCACCTGAGGTGTGCAGTTACATAGCACCTGAGGTGTGCAGTTACATAGCACCTGAGGTGTGCAGTTACATAGCACCAGAGGTGTGCAGTTACATAGCACCTGAGGTGTGCAGTTACATAGCACCAGAGGTGTGCAGTTACATAGCACCTGAGGTGTGCAGTTACATAGCACCTGAGGTGTGCAGTTACATAGCACCTGACGTGTGCAGTTACATCGCACCTGAGGTGTGCAGTTACATAGCACCTGAGGTGCGCAGTTACATGGCACCTGAGGTGCGCAGTTACATAGCACCTGAGGTGCGCAGTTACATAGCTCCTGAGGTGTGCAGTTACATAGCACCTGAGGTGTGCAGTTACATAGCACCTGAGGTGTGCAGTTACATAGCACCTGAGGTGTGCAGTTACATAGCACCTGAGGTGTGCAGTTACATAGCACCTGAGGTGTGCAGTTACATAGCACCTGAGGTGTGCAGTTACATAGCACCTGAGGTGTGCAGTTACATAGCATCTGAGGTGCTGCAACAGAGGTATGTTTTATGATGTCCTGCAGCAGCTGGGGCACAGAACTGCATAATAAACACTGTAGCTGTTTAAGAACCTCTTTTTATTTTACAAAAGAGAAAGAATACTACACTAATTGAAACACTGGCTGGCACAAAATGAGGCAAAAGTGATCTGAAAAAGACTACTTTTGTAAAAAGAGAGAAGCAGCGCAAAAGAAACACCACTAATCTCTGTATAATCTGACGTTTATACAAATATTATGCACAGATCTATCAATGGAGAATATCAATGAACCCGTATCATTATAACACAACACCCAATAAAGAGAAATAACAAACAATAAATTTAAATACACAATAATACTCTAAAAAATTGTTCATGGTAAAATCCAAATCACCAGTCTACATAAATGATTTGCACGAGTCCTTTATTTTAATACAAGTATGTGTAAATACAAATATTTTTTTATATTTTTTTTTTTTTGGGAAGGATTCTAAGAATAAAGTATACACCAGTTCACTGTGTGATTAGATTGATTCAATTATCCAAAAGGTGATTATTTATTCACAGTAGCAAGAAGTTTCATTATAATATAACTTCACAAGATGATGCTTTATTCCTCAACCAGCAAGATAACAAAATAGTTAAATAAGGAATCACACACTCTAAAGGGCACATGGAGGGGGCTGGCTATGGAAGTACTAGTGCAAATCATTCATTTATAAAGTACCAGCACTAATTCTACAACCAGGTTTCAAGAAATATGGTAAAAAGGAGAGGTCGATAGAGGAGAAATCCAAAAACCATAGATAAGAGGTGAACAACGCTATAGTATCTTGGTTTACGAGGGTTTAAAAGAAAAAAGATTAAATGCACGAGGACAACGACCAAACAAAAAGTATACATGAAAAAATACAGAAATGTCAAAATTTTACACATAAAAATGATACATTATGTATGGCTCTATCTGCTGGATGATAATAATTCTAAATATTTAAAGCACAAGTTGGCCATATATATTATAGATATCAGTTGGCAGGTCCCACTGATTTCAGCTGGATAACGATGGCAACACAAATGTCCACAAATGTTCCCTACTGTACAATAGTGGTATAAGAAAAGCTCATAATAATAAACCTTCACCATCAATATATATGATACAGATGTGTCCACACTTAAATATATCGAAATTTCATGAAGGTCTTTAAAAAGGGTGTTATAAGAATTGAAAAACCTCGTTCATCCGTCGTGGCATGATTAAAAATAGAAGAAAAGATTCATATTCATACTCGCCCCCCGGACGCCATGGCAGATGTCCCATTCATCCCTGCTGCAGCTGTAAACGTTCATCGTTCATGTGGCAACCAATCACAGGCCACAGCAGTCACATGCACGCAATATAGTGGCCTGTGATTGGCTACACCTGTCATGTGAACTATGAACATTCACAGCTGCCGGGGTGAAGGGACTCTTTTCTTCTATTTTTAATTATGCCCTGATGGACGAAGTTTCAGGGCACAAAAGATACATTATTGTGTTATCCGTAAAAAAAAAAATGTAGAAATTAAGCATATATATTTATTTTCAGCATGAGGCCTATGGTTGGGGGATAGCACCCATCAAAGTCATCCAGTGAAAAAACATGCACGTTTAAGGGAACCTGTCAGGGGGTTTATGCTGCCCTATCTGAGAGCAGGATGTGATAGAGGGAGAGAAGCTGAGCTTGCATATGTAGGATTATTGATAGAGGGGAGAAGCGAGCTCTGTGATGATAAGGTTTTAAAGATAGAGGGAAAGAAGCTGAGCGCTTGAAAAAGGGTTATATGATAGAGGGGAGACTGACTCTGTGATATTAGGGTTATATGATAGAGGGGGGGAGAAAATGAGCTCTGTGATATATAGGGTTTTAATAGAGGGGGAAGCTAGCTCTGTGAATATAGGGTTATATGATAGAGGGGGAGAAGCTGACTCTGTGATATATAGGGTTATTGATAGAGGGGAGAAGCTGAGTTCGTGTATATAGGGTTATATAATAGTGGAGAGAAGTGAGCTCTGTGTATATAGGGTTATATGATAGAGGGGAGAAGCTGAAGGTTTTGTGATATATAGGGTTTTATGATAGGAAAGGGGAAAACTGAGCTCTGTGATATATGGGTTATTGTTGAGGAGCTGACTCTGTGATATTAGGGTTATATGATAGAGGACTGAGCTCTGTGATATATAGGGTTTTTAATAGTGGAGGAAGCTGAGCTCTGTGATTTTAGGGGGTTTTATGAAGAGGGAGAAGCGAGCTCTGTGATATATATGTTGCAGATAACTAATACAGACAAAGCAAGTCCTTACAAATAAGGGTATGTTCACATGGCGTTTTTGGATCCGAAAATCGCATCCAAAAACACTACTTCAATCGGTTCCAGGCGGTTTGGGTCTTTTGGTACAGCAGAATCGCACCCTATAATCTTGAATAGTCTCCTGCTGCGTCTTTCGGATCCGTTCCAAGAAATGACATGTCAATTCTTGATCCGAAAGTAAACACACTTCGGCGATCGTTCATCTGAATGCCAATGCGTGTTTTACATTGCAAGCAATGTAAAAGCACACTGCTATTTGCTAGATGCGTGTTTGGGTCAGAAAGACTGATTCAAACACGCATCTAATAACATATGTACACACAGACAGAACACGCTGTAACAGTAAGAAAGAGCTGCAATAGCTGGAAATTACTTTCTATTTTGAGGACAGGAGACTCCTTTGGTCATGTATTTAATATACAAGAAAAGAAAATGAAGCCCTCACCTGGTGCCCAAAGAGGCCGCTCATTCTGGCACATGTAGTACCGCACTGTACTGTACGGTAGAGAGGTGCAACTAGTCCACCAACCACTTCATACATCTCATTAATACAGATGCTTTACAAGTAACATATTCATGATAATCGTCTGGATCAGTATCTAGCACACTGTACCTTGAAACCACACTCAACATATAGTGGTCTTTGTTTGGACACTGTGGACGACATGTATGAACGGGGCTGCACCAGATCTCTGGCATCTTTTCATCCCGATATCAGGCGCAGCCCAGTTCATACATTTTTAAATCTCCCGAGGCGGGGCGCACTAGAACCATAGCAAAGCTATAGATTTATAGCTTCGCTACGGCATTTATAGGCGCATTACAGCTGGAACAGGTAAACCACTTCCAAAGTGGTATACCTGAGCCAGAAATGTTGCCCTAGCACTAGAATGTGCCCGATTTATGACCCGCTGTCAATAATTGCATGTGGGTGAAGTAAGCAGGACTTTCACTGGCTCTCAAAGAATTCTATCAGGATTTACTCTGCTTTTTACTCAGAAATCGTGCTCCAAATAATATAACCCTATTTACCATATAGCTCAGCTTCTCTGCAGCTATCACATCTTGCACTCGCATAAACCACCTGACAGGTTTGCTTTAAATGTTTTTTTGTTTTTTTTACATGGGCAACAGATGGCATCTGTTGCAGGTATATGATTTTTAAAATAAATGTCTATATCCTCTTTCGCCACTCATTGCAGGATATGTTAAGCCAAGAGAAGCATTAAAGGGGATGTATCGCTTCCTTAGTTCGGCTGATTCACACTGCTCTCAGCTTCTCAACTCTGGAGATGCAGGGGATTTCTTCCCCTCCCAGCGGGGTGACATCCTCCCCCCCTTCACTGTCCATGCTGGCTCCCAAGACTCTCCCCCCTCCCCTCTCTGCCTGAATCCACATGTCACTGTGTCTCTCCCTGCAGTCTTATTTTGTAAGAGCTGTATACATACCACAGGCTGCATTCAATCTAGACTGAGCAACTGAACTCTTCTCCTGTCACAGCTGGAGATGTGTTACAGCTTTCTACGAACAGCACAGATCACCCTTCTATGCAGGAGAGTTAGGCACCGGGACAAAACTGTTATGTTTTCTCATTGTAGAATCTGCTGCAGTCTGTTTCTGCTGGGTGTGGAGAGAGAAAATGCTACGGCCCTAACTCTGAGTCAGACAGGGATCGACACAAATTGTGCTATTTCCTGATTGTGTAAGCCCTTCAGTGTAATTCTGTTTCTTCTGCCTGTATAAAGTGAAAATGTGACGATCCCTTACTCTGAGTGACAGACACAGCTCGTGAATCGACCAGGGGGCTGTACAGAATGTAAATGAGCTCTCAGCTGGTGAAATGCAAGGAGGAGGGATCTGGAGGGATTCGACCAGGACTGGATATCAGTGTAAACAAAAACACAAGATAAGGCATACCGTGAATACAAGACAGCTTTGCGAATGACATCCAATTGCAAAGTTGCTTGTTTTCACTGTCCCCTTATTCTGAAGACCATTTAATGAAATGATAAAACCCCTTTAATGGAGGAGACCTATGTACACCTACCTTACCCCTCCTGAATTTGATCATTGCTCATGTATGTAGAAAAAAAAATGTAAGGAGGTCTCTTTTCTCATTTTTTATATTCTTCCAGAACATATTTTTTATAGTTATAGATATATAGTTATGACTGGGACACACACATGACTGTGACACGGCCGGGACATGCGGTAGCAACACATTTATGACTCCGCTACCCATATTTGTGGCAAGTGCCACACAGCTCATTTAATTAAAACAATCTTTCCAAGACAGAACTTCTGTTTTTGTCTTCAGCAAAATACAAATGAAGCCAATACAATTTATTGAATTAGACATGCCAGGACTGGAAGGTCCTTGTTAATATTCTCTGGAAAAATTACTGCTACTGGAGGCATAACAGAAGAAAAAATGCCCCAGCATTTTTTTGGGGGGTTTTTTTTAAACAGGAAATTCAAGTATTTACCAAAACAGACATATCAGGAGAGTGAACTAGCTTGCATAGAAACTGAAGCCGACCTTGGTTAATACAACCAAAAAGATCCTATGAGAAAAACTAAATTCACAACATAAACAAAACCCATCACAGAAACACATTCAATTCATTGCAGAACATGAAAGTATCTATTACCTGTAAAATGACCAGCGCATTCTCTACTGACAGCTCATCAGAGGGCAAGCCTCCACTTTTCCAAATGAGTTGTTCACTTTCCGTAGACAAAAACCTCCTTAAATCAAATGCTGGGGAAAACAGGAAAATCAATGTGTGTTACATTTCTTTTTCGGTTAATGAGCTTAAAGCAGAGCAGACAATAAATGATGTATCCAGCAATTTTCAGTGTACGGTCAACTAATCCTAATCACCCCTTTACTGTACGTACAAACACTAGCTGCAGCTGAGAAAACAAGTGTGTCTACATGGATACTGCTCAATGGATAAAACATTGCCCTCTAAGCACTGAGCAACATCATGTCCCTGCAGTCATTGTAATGTCATGAATATGCAACGTGTAAAATCAACCACTGAAGAACACGGCCTATTTTAGCCTGAAAGGGGTTGTCTCATCTTACTGTTTCATAGGGTCCGTAGCATTCTTTCATTCCCGTCACTTCCTCATTAAGCTGGCTGTGGGTAATTAGCATATGAGCCCCCAGATAACACACAAGCTCCCAGGCTGCTGCAGTTCTTTGCAGGAGCTGTGTGACGAACTCACTCCCTGCTATCAGATAAGACAAACTGCAGGGGAGAACAAGCAAACAGGTCGGTAACTAGAGAAACCTGAAAGCCCTCAGAAGGTGATAAAATCACTTGTAGCTCCTCAACAACAAAAAATGAACAATGCAATATATTTGGAAAACATTTACATTTAGTGTTCCCTACATGTTGAAAGCTAATCTTTGTAGTGAGAAAACCCCTTTAAAGAGGACCTGTGGCATCTCTTGACCTGTCTGCTTTAGCAAATAGTCATGTTCCCCGTGATGTAACAATTCTGGAGCATGTTCTCATGACTCTGTGTTGTGCTGTTCCTCTGTTATTTCTTCCAGAAAGCTATTACTGGAGCAGTCAGCTGGGTGTTACAACACAGAATTATGAAAGAAGATGCTCCGGAATTGTTATTTCATGAGGAAAACAAGTATTTACAAAGTCAGAAGATTTCACGGGTCCCTTTTAAGGACAAATTGATTTCTAATTTTTTTCCCCCACCTTCCAAGAGCTGTGTACATCTATTCTATAGTTCCACTGACAAAGCCATAGCAGGGCTTATTTTTTGTGGGATGAACTCTATTTTTTATTGGCACCATTTAGAGGTAAATAATGTTTTGAAAAAAAATTATTTAGGGCATGAGGAATGTAAAAAAAAAAAAATCAGCAATTCTGAAATTTCCTGTGCTTTATCCAAGAGTACTTTATACACGTGTTTTATATTCTACTACGCTTGCAGAATAAAAACTTTTGTTTTTATTATTTTTTCTTGGCATTTTCAGAGACACAATTCTTTGGGGTAGTTTACTGTAAATGGAGTTCTCTCAGAGCAGGTTTTTGAGTTAACCTTTAATCAGTAGTATTTTGAGCAACATACAACTTTTTTTTTTGCTATTTATTGCGCTAAAGGAAGAAGGCAGGTTGAACAAAATACAATAATTATGGCATAAAAAAAAACATTCACCATTCAGGTTACGTAGTAATTTTGCAGTTCTGTTTGTTATAGACATAGCAATAGAAATTATGATAATTTTTTAGTCTTCAGATGTTTTTGACATAGTAAAGCACAAGTAATATACTGTTACAGGTTATGTCTGTCGGTGCAATGCTGACAATGATCCCATTAGGCATTCCAAAAGGCATTTACAACCCACTGATACCTTGCAATTGTCTCTCCCTGTGTCGAGATCAGGGGCGTAACTACCGGGGCAGCTGCTACCACGTCTGCTACCCCGGTAATGCCGCTCCTGTGCCTGCCGGCAGTAAACATAACAGTTCACTGCCAGCAGACGCGGAGCTGCGGGCCTGGCGCATCCAGCCTCTGAACGCCTGGGCCTGCAACGCAAGCATTTAGAGGCAGCGCTCTGCTCTGTTAGCAGGCACCGGCCCACAGTGCTGACATGGGCAGCGCAATGACGTCACATCATCGCACTGCCTGTGCTGAGCACAGAGGCTGGAGCGTGGCGCATCGGAGGAGTGTGGACATTGGCAAGTTACCTATTTCTTATTTTACCTGCCCCAAAGCCTGCCTATATACCCCCTAAGCCTACCTATATACCCCCCAGCCTGCCTATATACCACCCAAACCTGCCTATATACCACCTAAGCCTGCCTATATAGCCTCCCCCAAAGCCTGCCCATATAGCCTCCCCCTAAGCCTGCCCATATAGCCCTTATAGCTCCCCTCCTAAAGTTTGCCTGCCTGTATAGCCCCCCTGAAGCCTACCTGTCTACTTATATGGGGCCTCGATAGCCCACCTAACCCTCTGTCTACCTGTATGGCTTCCTATAGCTACCTAAACCCTACATGCCTGCCTGCCTATTTGGGGCCTCCTATAGCCTATTTACCTACCTGTCTAGCTATTTGGGCCCCACCTATAGCCTAGCTACCTTGGGCCCACCTACAGCATACCTACCTACCTGGGGCCTAAATTCTGCCTACCTGGGGCCTAAATACTGCCTACCTAGTGCCAATATACCTACCTGTAGCCTACCTACCTGAGACCTGCCTAACTACTGCCTACCTATCTAGCATCTACCTACCTGGGGCCTATTTACAGCCTACCTACCTACCTTAAGCCTACTAACCTACCTACCAAGGATCTACCAATCTATCTAATCGGGGTCTACCTGATTATATGATTCAGAGGAGTACAGGCCATAGCTGTAACACAATCCCCAGGGGGTGAATTCTCTGTTCCTCCCCTCTAGGAGACTGGACCTTTAAGCTATGGCCTGTACCCACTCTCCCACCCATGGGACATTTGTACAGAGGTGGGGGGCAGTGAGGAAGGTGCTGAAAAAGTGAGGATTCTAAGATATGGGTGTCCAAATCTGCAGGGACGAGTGGCAGCCGGGAGAAGTCATCATGGCGGACTGGACCAGATGCAGAACAAAAGGAAAAGTCAACGACTCAGTAGAGAAATATCACCTGTGAGTCACAAGATATAACTGCACTGTAATCACTTATATGTCTGCCGAGCCTGTTTACACCCGTCTACAACTATATGGTCACTAACTGGAGGTAACATACAGTTTGTAGGGCACCTGTGTACACTGGAATCTACCACTATATGGCAGTAATATTGATCTTTATTCAGTAATAGTATAGGGGTATTAGTCACTATGTGGTGGTAATTTGTGGTTGTGTTCTGGCGGTATAATCAGGTCCATATGTAGTAGTGTTATTGGTAATGTTGGTCTTAGTGTAGTGGGATTTGTTTGGTAGCAGTATAATGGTGATGTGTAAGGTGAGGTAATCACTCCTTGTATTATGTAGTAACTGCATGACTTAAGAGGTCCCAGTAAATGTTCGTGGTCGGTGAGGAGGGGGCCCCCATCCAAATGTTTGCTATGCGGCCCAGGCTTCTCTAGTTACGCCCTGGTACAGATAGTGATGGGGGGAAAGAGGGAGCCACCGTTGCAGCTGAATATCAGCTGTAATAAACAGAAAGTACCCCAGCCAAATGTTGACAGGAAGTTGAGAGAAGTATTTCCTAACAGCGCTGTATATATACGACATGTTTAAAAGGGGTTAATGTGTTTCCCATTCATAAAATACAGGCAATGCTTTGTATAATGAAAATTTCTTTAAATTTCTAATATACTTTTTGTATCAGTTTCTACGAAAGTGCATTGTTACTTCCAGAGGATCAAAACCTATCCTAGTGGTGTCCACACAGCGGCAGGGCTCATTATGATACAGTTATCATAGCATGATCAGGATTTATGTCTTTCTGCACAAAGTTTGCACGGGAAACGTACTCGGGCCAGAAATGTAGTTTGACATGGAAACTATTTAGTCTTGCAACTCCCATCTTTCCCTTAAAGGAAATGTGTCATCAAAAAATGACTTATTGTTTAACTCACATTTTTATCTTAAACACATTTTTTATGAATTATTGGTTATGTTTTTTTTTTTTCCATATCACTTTCAGTATTTTTTATTAATTCTTAAGTCCTGCAGTTTTCACTTTGGCCACTAAGCCCAATAATCGTCTGACACTTCCTGTTCTGTAGAGGGACATTTTCAGTGTCTGCTCATTATCAGTAAAAGCAGGGTCAAACTGAAAGGAAACACCAATGTGTATAGATAACACAGAATCCACCAATCACAAGAGGAGATAGTCACAGCTCCCCCTCTCACCTCCCTGCACAGTGATTTCTTCCTAGGTCACACAGCAAGACTAGAAAACTCTCCTATAGAAGTTTATGGGACAGAATCAGTCTTAAGGCTCCTATGTGCATGAAGCTGCTGTAAAGTATCTCTCTGACTGCTGTTAAAGCGGTGCAAACAAGATTGTCTTCCCCACAATCATATATAGACGGCCGAATTGAGAAACGTACAATCATGAAATAAGAACGGCTAAGAGGAAAAGAATATGGAACAGGGTCTTGATTTAATAAGTAAAAAAAAAAATAAAAATTGGCAACAGATTCCCTTTAAAAGTACAGAACACCTTGAAAGGAATTTTAGGACCCTCAAAAATATGGTATAGCAAGTCAATGCATCACTAGTGCAAATTATGGGTGGATGCAGACTAGGGCTCTTTCTACTAATAAGGTGATTACATACATGGATACCCTTCCATTGTCATCCTTCCGTTAAAGAAGCCCACAATAGTCACTGAATTAACTTAGAACTGACAAAAGAAGTAATACATTTAAATTAAACTGAAAATCAAATAACATAACTCAAACACTGCGTTTAAATGGTTGTTCAACCAAAAAATTAAAAGAAAGCAAACCCTAATTAAATTAAACAGGACAAAAATGATGGTACCCCTAGAAAAGATTGAAAATAATTTGACCATAAGGACATGTTAAACTGAGGTGTGTCCTATCATTAGCATCACAGGCATCTTCAAACTTGTAATACATCAGTCTGTCTATTCAAACGGCGAGAGGCAGTCACTGTGCTGTTTGGTATCATGGGGTGTACCACACTGAACATTGACCAATGGAGGCTAAGGAAAAAGTTGCCTGAGGAGATTAGAAAGAAAATGATAGACAAACATGTTAAAATATAAAGAATATAAGACCATCTACAAACAGTTTGATGATCCGGTTACTACAGTTGCCCATACTATTCAGAAGTTTAAGGTCAATGGGACTGTAGTCAACCTTCCTAAACATGTCTGCAAAAGTAAAACTGATAAAGAAAGCTGAAGAGACGAATGATATAAATGATAACCAGAGAGCCTAGAACAACTTTCAAAGAGATAAGTGGTAAACTCCAAGGTCAAGGTACATCATTGTCAGCTGGCACCATCCGTCATTCTTTTCCAAAGTGGACTTAATAGAAGATGACCGAGGAGGAAGCCACTGTTGAAAGCATAATTATGAAAAAGCGAGACTGGAAATTGACAAAATGCATACTTACAAGCCACAACGCTCCTGGGATGATGTCCTGTAGACAGATGAGACAAAACTAGAGCTTTGTGGCAAGCTACATTAGCTCTACATTCACAGACGCAAAAATTAAGCATGCAAAGTAAAGAACATTGTACCTACTTTGAGACATGGAGGAAGTTTAGTTATGTTTTTGGGATGCTTTTGGGTGTCTTGAATCTACACGGTACAATAAAATCAAGGCTATTAAGGCATTCTGGAGTGCAATAAGCACCCCAATGTCAGAAAGCTTGGTCTCAGTTGCATGTCATGGGTCCTTCAACAGGATAATGACCCAAAACACACAGCTAAAAACATCCAATAATGGCTAATAGCAAAGAATTGGACTGTACTGAAATGGCCTTCTATAAGCCCTGATCTAAAGCCTATTGAACATCTGTGGAAGAAGCTGAAACCTGCACGAGCAGTGGGCCAAATACCTGTGGACAGGTGCAAAAGTCTCATTGAGAGTTACAGAAATCGTTTGTTTGAGGTGATTGCCTCAAAAGGTTATGCAACAAAATATTATGTTTAGGGTACCATCATTTTTGACAGAACAGTTTCATTAGTTGGTTTTAAGAAACTTTTCGGTTGAAACACAATTCCTAACCAAGATCTGATTTTTATTAGTTGATTTTCAGTAAATTTAACTTTCTTATTACTTTTGTAAGTTTCAAGTTATTTCAGTGACAACTGTAGGTTTTTCTCTTTCTTTAACTGTAGAGTACCAAGGGTTTTATTCACTTGTATATATATAAATGAGGAGGGTCCTGCTGCTGGAACCACATAGAAACTGCTACGAGGACAAGCCTTACTTTCCAGTCCTACTGAATTTCTCCACTGATCAATGCTGTCCTTTCTCTGGTCCTCAGGGGCAGCCGATATGTATGTGATGAAGGCAGCAGCCAGCTGGGCTCTCTTTGGCAAAGTATTTAATTCTTCTGTTATTTCTTCCACCTACAAAAACAGTAGGAAAATAAAAAGAAATGTTTTAACATATACTTGACAGTTGATCAAATGCTGAACAACCTGTGGGGCCACATACCCTGGAGCGCCACAAAGTTATTAGTGTATTTGCTAAGAAATCTTGACTAATTTAGTGAACACAGTCATCTGAGAGATAGTTTTTCTTTTTTGCATTTTTCAATAGCACCAGTCAAGACACATTTCATTGTTTGACTTCTTTTTAAATTTGACCAAAGTGGCAATTTGCAGTTTTCGGTTTTTTTTTCTTATTTTTTATACCTTGTTTACCTTGTGGTTTAAATCAAATGTTAATTTGTTTTTACGAAATAATGAGCAGTGCCAATTTTATTCTATGGGTTGTTTGTGATGAGACATAGAATTGTACATTATCCCTGTGATGTGACATCGCTGTGTACATTATCCCTGTGATGAGACATCGCTGTGTACATTATCCCTGTGATGAGACATCGCTGTGTACATTATCCCTGTGATGAGACATCGCTGTTTACATTATCCCTGTGATGCGACATCGCTGTGTACATTACCTCTGTGATGTGACATCGCTGTGTACATTATCTCTGTGATGTGACATCGCTGTGTACATTATCCCTGTGATGAGACATCGCTGTGGACATTATCCCTGTGATGAGACATCGCTGTGTACAGGACCTCTGGGATGTGACATCGCGGTGTACATTACCCCTGTGATGTGACATCGCTGTGTACATTACCCCTGTGATGTGACATCGCTGTGTACATTATCCCCGTGATGTGACATCGCTGTGTACATTATCCCCGTGATGTGACATCGCTGTGTACATTATCCCTGTGATGTGACATCGCTGTGTACATTATCCCCGTGATGTGACATCGCTGTGTACATTATTCCCTGTGATGTGACATCGCTGTGTACATTATCCCTGTGATGTGACATCGCTGTGTACATTATCTCTGTGATGTGACATCGCTGTGTACATTATCCCTGAGAAGTGACATCGATGTGTACATTATCTCTGTGATGTGACATCGCTGTGTACATTATCCCTGTGATGCGACATCGCTGTTGTACATTATCCCATGTGAATGTGACATTCGCTGTGTACATTATCCCCGTGATGTGACAATTCGCTGTGTGTAATTTTATTTATCCCTGTGATGTGACATCGCTGTGTACATTATCCCTGTGATGTGACATCGCTGTGTACATTATCTCTGTGATGTGACATCGCTGTGTACATTATCCCTGTGATGTGACATCGCTGTGTATATTATCCTCGTGATGTGACATCGCTGTGTACATTATCTCTGTGATGTGACATCGCTGTGTACATTATCCCTGTGATGTCACATCGCTGTGTACATTATCGCTGTGATGTGACATCGCTGTGTACATTATCCCCGTGATGAGACAGCGCTGTGTACATTATCCCCGTGATGTGACATCGCTGTGTACATTATCCCCGTGATGCGACATCGCTGTGTATATTATCCCCGTGATGTGACATCGCTGTGTACATTATCTCTGTGATGTGACATCGCTGTGTACATTATCCCTGTGATGTGACATCGCTGTGTACATTATCCCTGTGATGCGACATCGCTGTGTACATTATCCCTGTGATGAGACATCGCTGTGTACATTATCCCTGTGATGCGACATCGCTGTGTACATTATCCCTGTGGTGTGACATCGCTGTGTACATTATCCCTGTGATGCGACATCGCTGTGTACATTACCTCTGTGATGTGACATCGCTGTGTACATTATCCCTGTGATGCGACATCGCTGTGTACATTACCTCTGTGATGTGACATCGCTGTGTACATTATCCCTGTGATGAGACATCGCTGTGTACATTATCCCTGTGATGTGACATCGCTGTGTACATTATCCCTGTGATGTGACATCGCTGTGTACATTATCCCCGTGATGTGACATCGCTGTGTACATTATCCCCGTGATGAGACATCGCTGTGTACATTATCCCTGTGATGAGACATCGCTGTGTACATTATCCCTGTGATGTGACATCGCTGTGTACATTATCCCTGTGATGTGACATCGCTGTGTACATTATCCCTGTGATGTGACATCGCTGTGTACATTATCCCTGTGATGTGACATCGCTGTGTACATTATCCCTGTGATGAGACATCGCTGTGTACATTATCCCTGTGATGTGACATCGCTGTGTACATTATCCCTGCGATGTCACATCGCTGTGTACATTATCCCTGTGATGTGACATAGAATTGTACATTAGCCCTGTGTTGCGACATCGCTGTGTACATTATCCCTGTGATGTGACATCGCTGTGTACATTATCCCTGTGATGTGACATCGCTGTGTACATTATCCCTGTGATGTGACATCGCTGTGTACATTATCCCTGTGGTGTGATATTACTGTGTACATTAACCCAGTGATGAGACATCACTGTGTACATTAACCTTGTACTGTGATATTACTGTGACATCAATAAGTGTTTTTCCTGTGTTGTTAAAACAATGGCCTCATTTATGAAAACTGTCTAATAGTAAGGCTGTCCTTAATACCCATAGGAACCAATCAGATCTCAGCTTTAATTTTTCTACAGCAGTAGAAGGGCTTGTTCACACAGAGTTTTGCCTCCGTATTAACATCAGCTTTGTAGATGCGTCTCAGGGACCAACGGGACGGACCCAGAGACGCATCTAACAATTAGCAATGAGTTTATCACGGCTGGCTACGAGGAACACGCAGCGGCGTTCACATGAGAGATGGACATGCAATTCTTTGATCGAAACCGCAAGACGGACCTGACAGGCAGGAGTAAAACACGCGGCGGTGATCTCTCATGTGAACGCCGCTGCGTGTTCCTCGTTGCCGGCAGTGATAAACTCACTGCTAATTGTCAGATGCGTCTGTGGGTCCGTCCTGTCAGTCCCCGAAATGGATCTGCAAAGCGGATGTTAATACGGAGTCAAAACTCCATGTGAACAAGCCATAAAAATGAAAGCTGAGCTCTGGTTGCTATGGGCAACAAGAACGGTCTTATGCTTAGACAGTTTTCATAAATGAGGCCCACAGTGGTTTTTGCCCCTGTTTTGTGATATCACTGAAAACATTATACCTGTACTGTGACATCATCATTTGCTCTAGACTGCAACATCACAGTATGTATTATTATCCATATAGTGTATTATCGCTATGTGTATTACTTCGGCATCACATTATTTATAAACAATGTTTTCTGAAATCACTTTCTTCAATATTCTTTTTGTGTGACATTATAATATTTACTGTGACTTATAGTTGTATTGTGACATCACTGTATTTATAATTAGCTGTGTGCAGCAATTCTATTCACCTGCAATCAGGTATGAGATTGGTCACCGATCCTGTGTGTGACAATCTTGTGCCTCAATACTATTCTGAGTGCAACAATTTGTTTATATTTAACATATACAGGGATACCCCTTTATCCGCCGGGGTTACGTTCCAGAAAAGTGTGATGGATAACGAAACGATGGATAACGAGGCAGAAAAACAAAAACTACTGCACAGTACATTATAGTGTAATAATATTACAAAGCATCAAGAACATTGTAAGCAGGATACTGTAAAAGATGAGGTGACTTTAAGGCACCAACTAAAGTGCTGCAGTAAATGAGGGATGGTTGTATCCTCATGGATATTGAATATGAAGTGTTGTATCTGCGAAGCGAAACGATGGATAGCGAGGTTTTTTTGCAAAATTGATGGTGATGTAACTGTGAAATGATGGATACCGAAGCGTTGGATAATGGGGTATTAATGTATTAATATACAGCCAAGGGAGATTTACAGAGCCGTGCAAACAACACATGGCTTATCAATTGAGAGATTCCCTATGAAGACAAGCTCCAGTGTCTCAACAGTAACGGGACAGGATGGCCATTGGCTAAAGCACTTTTGAAAGCATATCCTGTTGTACTGTGACATTTCAGGTCAAATTGCAAATTTGGCTAAGAGGAAAGAAAAGAGTTAATTGGCTACTTTAGAGCATTGGGAAAGAAGTTTAACCTTTGGACAAAATAGATGTTCAGTAGTTTATTTCTGCAGGTTTATGTAACTGATGCTGAGGTGTCAGGTATAAGCTAGAATTTCCCAATTAGATACTATTAGTACCTTTGACAACGGTTTTCATGAGTCTTAAGACACAGATGCAGCAGAGATGGCTCCTTCAATCGTCTGTCCCCTTTACTAGGTATAGTGGAATATAAGAGCCATAGATATCCTATTTCACCAAGCAATAACACCTGTTTGCAGAGGCCCCATTATTGTAACCTATTCCTGTTACAATATTGGGGCGTCATCATCAATGGACCTCTGAATTGCCAGAGACACACATTGTGAGTGCAACGGCACCAGTAGATCACATTATTATGCAACACTTCTCTGGTATCATGGATACTCCTGAGGAAGATAAACCCTGTGTACCATTTGAAAGATCAGTATAAGAATGGAGATGTATATTATTTGGTCTACTGCCTTGACCAAACACCGTGATTACAGAAAAAGGGCTCCTATTTAATGTTTGACTTGTTGTCTTTAAAGAGTTTTTTTTTTTTTTTACCATGCTGTTTAACAGAGCCACAGGCAGCTGCAGACTCACACTAAATAGTATAACTAGAACTTGGTTATATAGCAGTGATAATTTAACTCCTCTACACTAGTGGAGTGTTACAGTGACATACAGTGAGGAAAATAAGTATTTGATACACTGGTGATTTTTTACATTTTCTCACCCATGAAGAACGGAGAGATCTGTCATTTTTATCCTCGGTACACTTCAACTGTGAGAGACAGAATTTTTTTTAAAATCCAGAAAATCACAGTTTGATTCTTAAATAATTAATTAGCACTTTATTGTATGAAATAAGTATTTGATACAACATAAAAGCAGAATTTAATATTTTGCATAGAGACCTTTGTACTCAATTACAGAGGTCAGACGTTTCCTGTTGTTCTTGACCAAGTTTGCACACACTGCTGAAGGAATTTTGGCCCACTCCATCATACAGATCTTCAGATCTTTCAGGTTTCGGGGTTGTTGCTGAGCTACATTGAGATTCAGCTCCGTCCAAAGATTTCCGATTGGGTTCAGGTCTGGAGACTGGTCTCCAGGACCTTGAAATGCTTCTGACGGAGCCAATCCTTAGTTTCCCTGGCTGTGTGTGATGATTGACAGTCATCTGTTGCCTTCTCATCAAACTAGTTGTCTATCGTTTTGTAGCCGATCTCAGCCTTGGGCAGGTCTACAATTTTGGCAATGGTGTCCTCATGGTGGAGAGGTTGGAGTGTGATCGATTGAGTGTGTGGACAGGTGTCTTTTATAGAGGTAATAATTTCAAAAAGTTGCAATTTATACAGGTAATATATGAAGAGTAGGAGGGCTACTTAGAGAAAAACTAACAGGTCTGAAAGAGCAAGAAGTCTTTATGGTTGGTAGGTGATCAAATACTTATTTCATACAGTAAAATGCAAATTAATCATTTGAAAATCATATGTAATTTTCTGGATTTTTTTTTAGATTCTGTCTCTCACAGTTGAAGTGTAACTACGATAAAAATTAAAGACCTCTCCATTCTTTGTAGGTGGGAAAACTCGCAAAATCACCAGTGTATCAAATACTTATTATTCCCTGGAGATTTAAAGAAAACCTGTCACATAGATTATGCCCCCCTTGCTAAGGGCAGCACAAGCTAGTGTCAGACCTGCTGTTTCCAGCACTGTGTCCCTTATTCTGTAAGATGCTGGAGTTTTCGTGTATTTAATGCTCAAATCTGCAGTTTTCAGGCAGAAGAGTCATTCGAAGAGTCATTCATTGATTCAGTTTTTTCCAAACCCTGCTCATCTGAGACTAGCCCCGCCCACCTCAACTGATAAACCTATTACTTTGAATAGGTAGAAACATGTAAATAATGGTCGGTGGGCGGGGCTAGCCTTTGGTGGCGGGGCTAACACCTACTCATGAATAAGATTTGAGGGGTAAATGCTCTAAAACTACAGCATCTTACAGAATAAGGGACACAGCACTAGGAACAGTAGGTCCAACCCTAGCTTGTGCTGCCATCAGCAAGGGGGGCACAACCTATGTGACAGGCTCCATTTAATCTGTAGAAAAAAAAAAAAGGTACAGAGCTCCAAGGACCCAAGAAAAAAAAAGTAAAGGTAAACAATCTAAACTTGTTTGAAAAAAAACACTCCGCTCCATCCGATCATGGTGATGTCACTTCCTGCTCTGTCTAATCAGGAAGAGGGATATGGACGGTAACCTAGAGAGACTTGTGTGCAGTCAGAGCAGATAAAATCTCTTATCTCTTGACCAGAACAATATCAAAAGAGCAATGCATTTGTTAAAAGTCTTCTTTTACCTTTCCCTACAGTGATTAGCTTTCCTGTTGAAAGCTAATCACTATAGTGAGAAAACCTCATTAATACTGGTTTTGATCTCTGTTACTGACCTGCAAATTCCATCTCTTGTGTTCTCCATCCAGCTGGTTAATTAGTATTTCTGCAGATTTAATTATTTCTTGAGCTTTTGATAACTCTGCTTCAAGTTTAGCAGCTTCAGTCGTTCTTGTCTGGAACCTGCACACAACAGAATTATTTATTAAAATTTCCATGCAATCAGCATACTATATGGATCTAATATGGAGTGTATTTCTATATAAAATATGAAATCTTAACCAGACAATAGGCTATCACTAAGCCAGACCCCAAGATAACCTAAAGAACATAACATAGTCAGATTTTGACCCGCCAATCAACTCTTAGGAAGTAATTTAATGGGTGCAAATGAACTCAACATTCGCTCTCTATTTGCTGGAAGCCCTCAATTAAAATGATTTACCTTTGTGATAAATGCCGATTTTAGACCCGTTTCACATCTACGTTAGAGGTTCTATTTGAAGGCTCTGTCATACAGGCAGTGCCAGCTCATTTATATGACAGACACCAACAGATCCTGATGCACCGCACTGAGTACAAAGAGGTCCATTGAGTTTCCGTTATGGCGTCCGTCAATTTAATGGAAGAAATAGAGCTGCATGCTGTATGTTCTTTTTACAATATTTATGACAGATTCTGTAACAGAGGCTCCGAATGGAGCCCCCGATGCAGAGGTAAGCCAGGCCTTATGTTAATGGCAGAATACTTAAATGGGTTGTCCACATTATTTAGCCATCTAACAGTAGGTGTAAACATGCGCTACGGACTGTAAAACTGTCACTGCAGAACTCAATTGAAAATCTGAGTTGTAGGCCACACGGCTCAGATTTTTCTGAGGTTGGGTTTCGAAAACTGCGGTCTTTAAAAAAAACTTGGAACATGTTCACTCTAACGCCTTTTAGTTCAAAAAACGCATCCCAAACATTTCTATGTCGGATTCCTGTTTAAAACCCTATAGAGATGAATGTGACCAGTTTTCTGAATGTAAATTCGTCAAGGAAAAAACCTGCCTAAAATCCACATTAAAAACTGTGTAAAAATAATCGTCAGACAATGCGGTTTTAGGATATGTTCACACGATGTACGGAAAATCATAGAAAGACAAGGGTATTCAATTGCCAGCTCACCACATGCTGCATTAGCTGCCAGAGTCGTGTCCGCACGTTGGAGTATAGCGTGTAGAAACATGAGAGATTACGAAGAAGTGATACAGCTGTTGCAACCATGGATTGCCATAAATAAAACTTCCCCAAGTTTATTGATATCCATTGAAATGAGACAGCATCCTCGAATGGTACAAAAAATAGACAGTTCCAGCTAACGCGTTTCGGGTGACTCTGCACCCTTACTCATAGCCTCTGTACTACTTACAAATGCTTGTCATAATATACCTTGAAAATAAAATCACATGATAACACTCACCTGTGCGTCCTCTCCTCCCATCTTATCCAAGCGGGCTGTCCCTTCATGTCAATACTTCCAGTCGCCAATCTCTAAACTGGAGATAACATATGGACATGTACAGACCAGGTCATCTAACGTGTCCTGGTACTGGCAAGAAACAGAAAGTATACAGAGCCCAATAGAGGTGAATTAGGGAGAGGAGACAAAAAGCAATTTCAAAACATTTCCAACAAAACTTTAAACTACATAAAAAGAAGATAATCAGCATAATTTATCAATATGACAGTATAACGATCTAAGAAAAAGACAGAGCACGATACCTGTTTTTAAGACTATCCTGTGTGTCCTCTCCCTAATTCACCTCTATTGGGATTCGTATACATATTCGTATATATAAGGTATATTATGACTAGCATTTGCAAGTAGTATAGAGGCTATGAGTAAGGGTGCAGAGCCACCAAAAACGCGTTAATCGGAACTGTCTATCTTTGTACCATTCGAGGATGCTGTCTTGTTTTAGTGGATATCAATAAACTTGGCAAAGTTTTATTTATGGAAATCTATGGTTGGAACCGCTGTATCACTTCTCTGTAATCTCTCACAGAAAATCATAGCACTCATTGGCATATTCCCCGAAAGAAGTTACATGTCACTTCTTTTTATGGGCACGTACTATTCGCCGGGGAAAACGAAAGAGGAGGCCAAGCCATAACGCTGTTAAAATTACACGCTGGCCAAAGCGTGCTTTCAACAGCAGGCATATTGTGGCAAGCACAGGTACGCACCGCAATACACTGTGCGACCTTACCCTTAGACAACAGTATAAATCTGGCCGACTTGTGTCAGCAAAGGCAAGATGGAAGCTTGGAATCCAAATGTTTAGCTCACAGAGAACTGTCCAGACTTGACACAACCCCCTTTCAGTCGTAAAAATGACTTTTTATTGAAATTATTATATTATAAATAATAAAGTTGTAGAACTTTAGGAAAAATTAGAAAATTAGGAAATGACACAATTATAAGGTTTTATTTGCATAAATTCATTTCTTCTGGCAAAATGTCACCGACATACATCATATCCACTTACAGCTTCTGCAGGCACATAATGATGTAAATAGCATAAAGTGCACATAAACAAGCAAGAATTATTTCTCAGCTAATAATGATGCTGCTAGTTTATTACTTTATAACTAAACTTCACTTTGAAGCTAAATTCAGATTCTTTGTAAATGTAATTTATGTTAAACACTCAAGTTCGATTACCAATTGATCCACTGTACAGCATGAACTGCTGTAAATGAATCAGTTCATCAGACACTTACTTCTCTTTCAATTCTGCCACCCTCCGGCCAACGGTATTAAGTTGTTCTTCCAATTTATGTTTCCTTTCTTCTATTCTTCGGAAATTACTAGAATATTTTAGAAGATTTTACATCAGAGTTCATTCAAGGAGAAGTATCATTTTAGCATGGTAGACATTAATGAGTCATAAGTACCACTGAGCACAATCTAATGAAGCCAAGCTGAGCGGCAAATGACAACGTAATCAAGTGATCAATGCTCGGTTGTCTTGGGCTCTTTCAGTTTATCTCCTCAGTTTCCTGGGACAACTTGTGCACAAGTGGAACCAACATAATGAATAGTCTATTTATGAACAATTAAAATCCAAGATGCCTGAAGAAAAGTGTAAGCTTGTTTATCACACTGTCTATGGCAACTACAATGTCTAAGCACGAACCTCCAGAGAGGCAACGTTTAATTCTCTGCTTGCCTGCCCAGTTTTAGGTGGAAACATTTTGAAGGAGCCATAGGAATCTCTGCAGCCAGATACCCTTGGATCAACAACCTTTTTAATGTATTCTGCTGCCTAGCGACTATCTAACTACCTATTTGAGTGACTACTATTGCACTACATATAATTGAATGTACTAAAAAGGTAACAGAAAGTATCATCTGCTATACAACATTATCGATTTAGGATACACAGATTTCTTATAGGTCTTTCAGACTCAAAAAAATGGGAAGCACTAGATGACTATGCTAGACATAATGAAGTATAGGCATAAGAATATGCAAAGCACAGAAAGAATATATGTAGGAACTAGCAACATAGATGTATTAAATGTGTAGTATTGTATATAATTACTATGTATAGATCACTGATTTTATTTGTGAGTAGTAAACAATGTGTGTATCAAATCCAATGCCGATAACCAGGCTCAGACTGGCCCACAGAGGAGTAGAACTCCCCGGAGGGCTCCTGGGCATGGTGGGCCCCTTCCAGGTACCATGCAAGATGAAGAATGAAGTCATGTGCAGTTTCCGAGTAATTTTTTTTTTACAGTAACCTGTTGTCCTAAAGGTATGGTGGCTTTGTCCGCAAAAGAAAAATTTTGGGATTAGGGTCCCCTTTATAAATTTACCTGAGGGGTGGTGGGGGATACCATTTTGATAAAAACGCACACTAATGATCATGGAGGCACAGATTTTCCACAATATCACAACGGATACCACAAATAGGGGTAGGAAACTTAAAGGGGTTGGATCATTTCATTGAATGGTCTTCAGAATAAGGGGACAGTGAAAACAAGTAACTTTGCAATTGGATGTCATTAGCAAAGCTGTCTTGTTATCACAGGATTCCTTATCTTCTGTTTCTGTTTACACTGATATCCAGTGCTGGTCAGATCCCTCCTCCTTGCATTTCACTAGCTGAGAGCTCATTTACATTCTGTTCGACCCCGGTCGTATTCAGAGGAACGAGCATTCCTGTCTCTCTCACTCAGAGTAAGGGACCGGCGCATTTTCACTCTGCACAGCCAGAAGAAACAGAATAACACTGCAGGGCTTCTACAATCAGGAAACAGCACAATTGTGTGTCAATCCCTACCTGATTCAGATTAAGGGGCCGTAGCAATTTCTCTCTGCACACCTAGCAGAAACACACTGCAGAAGATTCTACAATCAGAAAACATAACCGTTGTGCCTTGGTGCCTAACTCTCCTGCATAGAAGGGAGATCTGTGCCGTTCATAGAAAGCGGTAACAAATCTCCAGCTGTGAGAGCAGACGAGATCAGTGCTCAGCCTAGATTGAATGCAACCTGTGGTATGTATACAGCTCTTACAAAATAAGACTGATAGGAAGAGACAAAGTGACATGTGGACTCAGAGAGGAGGGGGGTGGGGAGAGTCTCGGGAGCCAGCATGAACAGTGATGGGGGGATGATGTCACCCAGCTGGGAAGGGAAGAAACGCCCCTTCATTTCTAGTTGAGAAGCTGAGAGCAGTATGAATCAGCTGAACTACAGAAGCGATACATCCCCTTTAACACAAAAAGCCTAATACAACCAGTTTTAAAGTACCCTTCTAATGCATGTTTAATTGTTAATGTTATCCCTGCTCTGCAATCTCCATTACTAGAAAAAAGCCAATAGCAATATCCACCATAGGTTTTGGTGATAGAAAATTGCAATGACAGCCACCAAATAGAATGCCCGATATGGAGAAACAGAACAACCCCTAAAGACAAGAAATATAGTGTAACATGCTAATGGCAAATGAATATCTAGGTCCCAAATGCTTACAGGCAGAGATATGAAATGAGATGTAATACATACGACTGCAATGCTGCCTGTTCTTTCTCTAGGGGCTCGATTTTCTCCAGCACATGAGAGTACTGCACGTTAGCCTTTACCCATGCAGCCAGAGGTGCAGCTGCAGCACTGGCCCTTTTTGCATTCTACAAGAAAGACACTAGATCAACACAGTTATAAGACAGATTTACAAAATAGATCATATATCACTCAAAAGCAACACAAGATCAATATAGTTCTAAGACACAGACAGACATATCTATCTTTTAATAGCCTTTACACTAGACAGGGAAAATGTACCTTGGCCTCAAAAGACGTGTGATTCCGGTCAAGCAGCTCCTCTACACTTTCACGGATTTCTTTTGTGATATTTCTCACATCAAAAGTTACAATTTCTTCCCTTACTCCTCTCTTCGCCAGGAAGCTGAAAAGGCAAAATAAAGTTTAATTAGGGTATGTTCACACGGCGTCTTGCATTCGTATGAACATACGCTTTTCTGATATGTTTCTGCACCGGAAGAACTGACCACCAGACGAAATTTTAAAAATTTTGAAAGTGACTTTATCAGGGCTGGCAATGACAAAACACGACCCGGGGCGTTCCATGAAAAATCCCCGGGCTGCATTTTTTTCCATCGGCCGTGGGGGCCCGTCTTTCAAAAAATTTTGCATGTCAAGGGATTGGGCCCGGGTTGGTGTGATGGAAAAAAACGCAGCGGTAAATTCTCTCGTGTAAAACCCGCGCTTTTTCCCTTTCATTCCCGGAGGAAAAAAGTCACTGCTAATTGTTAGATGCTTTCGGGGGCCATTCGGTCGCCCCAGAGCGCTTTCTGAAAAGCGTATAAATCTAGGGGATGCAAACACCGGGGAACATACCCTTATGAGAAAAAGCATGTCACAAAAAAAGGATTTACACTGTTTAAGGGGGGAATCCCCAAAAATGTGCTTTGGTTGTTTGTTTGGCTAAATATTTTTTCTATAGTTTAAAAAATGTAAAATTTACTTTAGATCAAAATTTTTTTTTACAAAAAACTTGCCCACAAAGTTTCTTTATGGGGAAATTCCATTATTACAACTTTATAATCTTTATGTTATCCCGCTTCAAAAGGCCCTTTAACCAAAAAAAAGTCCATCACTGTTCCAAGTTACCCTCAGTCCCATGACATAAAAAATAAGTTTAAAACCCAATGTTTTCCACCCGGGCCTTGGCCCTCCAGGTGTTTTTGGTAGGGGGGTACCATTAACTTTTAAAAAAACCCCCTTTTACCCCCGGGGGGAGCCATTTTTTCCCTTCCCTGACAGACCCCCAAATTTTTGAAATTTTGTCATTGGGGTTCACTTTATGTAGAATAACTTTTTTGACATTTTAAAACCAACCCATGTGATTCAGAGTTTTTTTCCCCTGTGACACATTGGGGCCTTAAGATAGTAAAAATTTTTTGGCCCAAAAAAATGCTTGTTTATTTTGTGAAAAATCTCAAAAAATCGTAAAAAATTTTAAAAAATTTTAAAACCAAATTTTTTAAACTGCAAAAATTTCTGCATTTTAAGACAGATAGTTACTCCCCCCTAAAATTTAGTTTAAAAAGCATTCCCCTATTTTCTGTTTGTGTTTTGGGAAAATTTTTTTTAAAAATGTTTTTTTTTTTTTTTTTAAAACAAAATTGGGGGGCTTAAAATTTATTTTGGAAATTTTTCAAATTTTCAAAAAAATTTTGAAATATAAATTTTTTTAAAGGGACCAGCCCAAAGTTTTTAAACGTGATTTTGATTGCCTGTATTTTTGACCCCCCCAAAAATGACCTCATCTAAGAAACTAAAACCCCCTTTAAAAGGGTATTAAAAACCCCCATTTAGGAATTTTTTAAACCCCCCTTAGGTTTTTTTCCCCAAGGAAATTTAAAAAGCAAAGGGGAAAAGTAAAAATTTTAAAAATTTCATTTTTTTTTGCATTTTTTAATTTTTTTTCCCTTGTTCACAAAAATAGGGTAAATGTGACCCGGGGGAAATACAACTTTTTTTGTTTCCCCAAGGTCTGCCGTTTTCAGGTTATCCCATATGGGGCCCTAGGCATTTTTTGGGCTCAACCAAAAAGCCCCAGAATAGGAGGAGACCTACGGGGACTCTGGGGTTTTCTTTTTCCCATTCCCATTTTATTTGGGGGCCCATTTCAGGTTTGAAGTCCCCTAAGGTGCAAAAATTAAAAAAAAACTCCCCAAAAATACCCCATTTTGGGAAACTACGGAATTTTCCCCCGGGGGGGTGGGGTGAACATATCGCCCCCCCACAGGTTTTGCACAAAAATTTTTTAAAGCTTTTTAGGCTGTGAAAAATTAAAAAAAAAATTTTTTTTTCAAATAATCGGGCTTTTTTTAGTGAAAATTTTTAAATTTTTTACAAGGAATCCGGGTTTAAAAAAAACCACCAAAAAACCTTGTTAGGGCAAATTTTTTCCAATTCGGCATACCCTACATGGGGGTTTGAAAATCTGTTTGTTTGGGCGCAGGGCAGGGCGTAAAAGGGTTTTGGGACCCTTTTTTTTTTTTTTTTTGGGGAACGCAGTTTTTTGGTGGGGGCCATGTGTTTTCAAACCCCCCCCGCCCCCCCCAGGTGAACCTTCCAGAACCCCCCCAAAATTTGGTTTCCAACCCGCTTTTAACCCCATCGGGGGGTTGTATGTTCACTTTGGGTGCACGGTTTAAAAATTTTGTTTTTTTTGCTTTGGGCCCATAAAAATTTTGGGGGAAAACGCAATTCCCCCATTTTTTTTTGGGCTTCAATTTTACAGAGTTGGGGCCTTTTGAAATTTTTAAATGCCCAGGATTTTTTTAAATGGGGGTCGGTAAAATTTTTGGGCAATGAATAGTTTTTATATATTTTTTTTATTTTTTTAAATTACTTTTAAACACAATAGAAAAGGTTAAAAAAAAAATTGCTTTTTTATGTTTTTTTTGTTTTTAAGCCAAAATTTTTTTTAAATTTTTCTTTTATACGGAGCGATTCGGGCTTTTTTTTTTGGGGGGAAAATTGATTTTTTTTATACCTTTTTGGCGGGCTTATGCCCGCGGGTTTCCTTTTTTTTAAGGTTTTTGTGAGGCTTTCGAAAAAAATACAGCTTTCCCGGGTAGTGTTTTTTATTTTTTTTTTTTTTAAAGCGGCACCGTCCCAGTAAAATCTGACATTTACTTTAATCAGGGGTTTCGATAAGATTACAGCGATCCCCAAATTTGAAAATTTTTTATTTTTTACGGGCTTTTACCCCAATTTAAAAACATTTTTTATTCAAAAAGGAAAACACGTTTTTTGAAACCCCCTTTGTTTTGAGACCCCATAACTTTTTTTTTTTTTTCTGTGAAAGGAGCTTTTGGTAAGGGTTTGGGTTTTTTTGCGGGAAGAGTTAAACGTTTTTTATTGTTTATCTTTTTTGGGGGGGGGACAAGCCCTTTTTTTTGGAAAGGGGCGGGGTGAAAAAAATTTACTGCAATCCTATTATGTTTTTTTTTTTATTTTAAAACCCCGCTTTAAACCGTCCCAGTATCCATGACCAGTTACCCTTTACTCTCGGGTAAATACATTTACGGGGGATCCCCCTATTTATATATTTTTTTTTTAAATTTTTTGGGGAACCCATTTTAAAAAAAAAAAAGTGTTTTTTATTGTGTTAAAAAATTTTAAAGGGCAACCCGCTGTTTTCTGAGAGCCTTAACTTTTTTTTTTTTCCCCGTAAAAAAGGGGAAGTGTAAGGCCTTTTTTTGCCGATGAACTAAAGTTTTAATTGGTAAAAAACTTTGGGTTTATATGAGTTTTTTAAACGCTTTTTATTCCTTTTTATGTGCGGGCAGGGATTTTACAAAAATCGAAATTCTGTTAACTTTTTTTTTGTTTTTGTTTTTAAAAGGGGTTTCCCCCGGAAGGGGTTTAAATTTAACGTGCAGATTTATAGGGGGGGTCTTTTTGGCAGGCGGCGATACCAAATAGGGTTTTTAAATTTCTTTTTGATTTTTTTGGGGCGATTGGCTTTTTTAAAAAGGGGGAAAAGGGGGGTTTGGTATTTATTTTTATTTTATTTTTTGTGTTTTACTTTTTTTTTTACTTTTTACATTTTTTTTTTCCCTTTTTTTTTTTACTTTTTTTTTCTAACAGCAATCATCAGATTGTTGTTAGAAGGCGGCCCCTGCACAGTCCGACTGTGTACTGGTCGCCCTTTTAAAACGCCTGTCACCATGCCCCCAATGATTCGGGGATGGGGGACGTACAGATAACCCCCGGGGAAGGGGCCGTTCACTTTTCCCCGGGGTCAAACAAAACAAAGGGGCGGTGGGCCGCACACAGGCGGCAGCCGACGGGGGCAGGCAGGAGGGCTCACTCCTCCTGCCTGCCTTTATCATCGAAAACCTTTACAGGGCCCGCCCGGTTTAAAAAAGCGGTTTAAACAACCCCCGGCCGGAAACTCACCCGGCCGAGGGGGGGTAAACCCTGCCGGGCCCGCCTTTAAATTTTCCGTGAAACCCAAGGGTTTCGATCGTGCGGTTGGGTCGCCCGCCCAACCCCCGCGATCGGGCCCGGGCGTAGGATATGTCCCTTTGCGGGAAGTCACTTCCCCGCTAGGGGGGTATCCATACCCCTTTGTCGGGGAAGGGGGGTTTAAAGAGAACCTGTCCATAGGTTATGCCCCCCCTTTCTGAAGGGCCCGCACAAGCCCAAATGACAGGGCATGCTTTTTTTCCCGCGCTGTGTTTCCCCTTTTTCGTAAGATTTTTTTTAATTTCCCATTATTTTTGTGCTTAAAATTGCGTTTTCAGCCAAAAAGAGTCATTCAAAGAGTCAGTTTTTTTTCAAACTCCGCCCACCTCAACGGGTAAACCCATTAATTTGAATAGATAAAAAACCCGTGAATAACTGCCCGGGGCGGGGCCTTTTCATTTTGGTTTGGGGGGGGTCAACACCGCCCCATGGAAAAAGAATTTTAAAAATTAAAAAACTCCTTAAAAACCCACAGGGAAACTTAAGAATAAGGGGGAAAAAAGTTGGAAACAGCCAAAACCTGACATTTCCTTGTGCTGGGGCCTTAATAAGGGGGGCATAATCTATGTGACAGGTTCCCTTTAAGGGGGGTTTTTTCCCCTCAAAGGGGCACATCTGTAAAGATTGGGGGCAGAAAAAAAAAGCACTTTTTCAAAATTTGGGTTTTTTATTACCTAAATAATTTAGTAAGCACCTATGAGCTAATCTGGGGGAGTAACTAGTGCTAAATCTGAAGCCTTGGGGGGCGGGGGCCCAAATCCCCTTTTCGGTGATTTAATGCCCCGAAAAAATTTTGTTCAACCCTAGTCGGGAACACCCCCTTAAGGGGGGGTCCGCCCCTGTGCCTTTTGAATTTGGGTGCCCGGACTCTTCCGTCCCGAGCGGTTTTGAAAAAAAGAAACCGAAAGTGGCTTTCTGTGTCTTTTATTTCCCATTGTTTTTTCACTCCCTCTCTGAGCTGTGAATAAAGGCTGCTTGAGGTCCCCTCTCTCCTCCCCACTGTGACAAGCCTATTGGAAAGGGTCTGGGCAATTTTCTCCTTTTTTTTGCCAGAAAAAAACACAAACCCCTATAACCAAACCCTTTTACACTCCCGCTTTTCCCAACCCATATTTAAAAAACCCGCCTTAATTGCTTTCCCCCCCTTTCCCTGCCCGATAAATTGGGGGGGGGGGCAGAGTAAATGTCTTTACTTTGTTTAAACAGGTCCCGGTGTATTTTTTAAAAAATGTTTAAAAGCAAAATTTCAGGTTTCTAGTTACAAAGGGGCTTGGTTGGGGAAGGAGGTGACAGCCCTGCAGGCATGAGACTGACCATTGCAGGAGGCAAATCTGTACATCCTCTCCCTTCCACAGCTTACACAGAATGATGAGGTCACCACTCTTCAATGAGGGAAGACATGCCTAGTAGGAGGAGACACACGCCCCTAGATTTGAAGCTGGAAGAAAGAAAAAGCTCATTTCTGCGAAAGCCTGTACTGAGAAAACCCCTTTAAGGACCACAATATGTCTTTTGTCAGTGGGGCAGAAATGAGCTGGCATCAGTGTCCTGTGTCCAGAGCTATTTAACCCCGTAGATACTGCAGTGAATAATATCCACTGCATCTAAGTGGTTTAAAGGGGATGGGCTTCCCTTTCTCAAACGTCTGCAATGTTTTCCGGGAAGCGAATGGGTTTACATAATAACTGGGGATCTACTGAAGACTCCCGGGTCTGCCTTCTGTGTATTTAGGCCCTGCCAGAGTCAGCAATAGAAGAAAGACCAACTTCTTGTCCACTAAAGATATGTAGAATTAAAATCTCTTGTTTTATTCACATAATCCTTTGAAAAATCTCATACAAAAAGACAATTACATCCCAAAAAACAGGTTAACCGGATGAGACCCACTAACGTGCTTCGGAGAACTAGTCTCCTTACTTTTAAATGCCCATTGCCCATGTATGTTGGCCCAACCAGCTGGGCAGTTAGGGTTTGTGTGAGGACTTCAAGACTCCAAGACTTCTCTCGCGCTTCACCCACACTCTGGAACTCACTGACCCAACACATCAGACTCTCCTCCACTTTTACCAGCTTCAAAAGCAACCTGAAAACCCATTTCTTCAGGCTTGCCTATAACCTACACTAACCTTGTTGTTACTACTTCCTCCACAAACATGTCTGCCCCTCACCTCCTGTCTCTTCCCCCCTCCTTGTAGATTGTGATCCCTCACGGGTAGGGTCCTCTCTCCCTCTGTCGTTCCAATTGTCATTAATCACTTATCATTGTACTCGTTTGACTTATGTTATGTATGTAACCCCCTAGAATGTACAGCACCCTGGAATCAATGGCGCTTTAAAATAATTAATAATAACAAATAACCAGCACAGATTGGCAATACGCTTGTACAAACAGAAAATAGATGCCTTACAACGAGTGACTGACACTGAGGCCTCAGGTGAGACGTACGTCGCCATAAAAATAAGTCTGGAGAAGTAGGATTGCAGGACAATTTTCTAAGATGCAACACAATGTTTCTGAATTGAAATGGTGTGTGCTAGAGTAGGTTAACAGGAATGACCCAGAGCATATTAAAACACGCCTATTACAATGGGAAGCCTATTGGATTCATTTATTAGAGGCACTATCCCCAAAAGAAAATGAAGGTTTTGAACTAAGTCTTTTTTATAAATAGTGACTCTTTAAAACAAGATGTTGTCTGTTTCTGTGATTTTAAAGTTTGGTAATTAGGTGATTAAGGAGGTATTTAAGGATCATAGACATCTTTGTACTCATTCTTCAGAAAGGAGGAGTTGTGTTTCCTTCAAAACGCTGCATAGACTACGTAAATGCAAAAGAAGGATATCCGGTGACGTGTGCAGTGAACAGACGCCGCTAAGGATACTCCGGTCCGTGAGTAAAAACAGAAATTTTATTCTTGCAAAGTAAAACAACACCACAATGCTGCACGGCAACCTAGCAACAGACCCCGATGATAGCAACAGACGCGTTTCGAGTCTACTGACTCTTGCTCGAGTAGACTCGAAACGCGTCTGTTGCTATCATCGGGGGTCTGTTGCTAGGTTGCCGTGCGTTATTGTGGTGTTTTTATTTTACTTTGCAAGAATAAAGTTCTGTTTTTACTTACGGACCGGAGTATCCTTAGCGGCGTCTGTTCACTGCACACGTCACCGGATATCCTTCTTTTGCATTTGCATCACCGCGGGACCGGCGGTTTGGTCTGAAGCATGGAGCAGAAGATGCCATAGAGCGGTTCCGAGCCTCATCTACGGGACTATACAGCCTTCACCATAGGTAATCCTTTTTCTGTTTATTAGCTTGTTCAGCCATAGACTACGTATTCTGCTCTGTCTCCAGCTGCTCTTAGCTATCTGATTTGAAAACGAAAAGATGCATAAAATGAACGGATGTTGAACCACAACAAATAGAAGTATAATGCTTTTTGAGAAGTGCTTTTATCCTAAGAAATGTTACAATGGACTAAATAACTGTAAATGACTGAAAAATATATTTGGTCTATTACCTATGCAACTATGATGTAAGGCAAAGAAGAAAGCTCTATTAACAGAGCTTAGTTTGTGGATACTCGGACACAGAAAGTTTGGAACTTACTATTATTTTGTTAGTGTTAGAACTATGGGTCATTCAGCCCTCATACAGATTTGTCAACAAAAAAAAGTAAAAAAAAAAGTTAAAGATCTTGGAATAAGATGACAAACAAAGTACATTTTTTATTTAAAAAGTATTTGTTGAACAAAAGTGTAATAAAAAAACAAAACAAACCACACACACTATATAATTATAGTGTTGCCATAATCGTACTGATCCTTACAATAAAGTTATCACAATAGATTTACCAAATGGTGAATGGCATAAATCGAAAATTTAATAAAAGTCAATTAGTAAGTTATATGTACTCTAAAATGGTGCCATTAAAAAATAAAACTTATCTTGAAAAACAAGTCCTCAAATGGTTATGTTGACAAAAAAATTAAAACCTATTACAGCTGCAAAAAAATACGTAAGTGGTCCTTAAGTGGTTATTAGGGGTATTCTGGCCACATTGATTAGCTTCAGACATGTAGGCAAAGGTAAATAGAAACTACTACCATAAACACTGCTGTTGTGATTTTGCTTCCTTTCAAAGCTTGAGCAGTTCTGATCTCCTGCTTCTTTACACATGCTAGGTTACCAACTACCTCTCTCTGCTCTAGGAGCAGTGGCCAGGAGGTAATATCACTCCCTGATGTGTCTTATCAGCCGTACAGGAGCTTGTTTAGATTTCTTACTGACAAACCTTAACCCTTTAGGGTATGTTCACATGGCTGAATTTGCAAGTGGCTGAGTTTTTGGTGCTGTTTTTGTCAAAAAAGCCTGCAAAACGCCCCCAGGTCATTTTCATTGATTCCTATGTAAAACAGCATTGTAGTTCACACGCGACAAGGTTTTTATGTGCGTTTTAGACGCGTCTTTGAACGCAGTGTTGGGCACTGAAAAAGAAGTGTCATCTCAATTCTTGAAGGGTTTTCAATGCTGAAAAGCCCTGCAGGAATCAATGGAGAGCTTCAAAACCTCATCCAAAACCTCGGTGCTTTTTTAGACACGTTTATTGGTGTGCTTTTTGCCTTGGCTATTAATTTGTATGGGTGAAAACCGTGTTGAAAACCTCATCTAAAACCTCATCTGAAAATTTGTTTTTGAGGCGCTTTTCAGATGAGGTTTTGACGCCGATTTGGACTCTGAAAATTCAGCCTCCAAATCAGTCGTGTGAACATACTCTTAGAGCTTTGTGTCCTGCTGTTAAAACCCCTCTATCCCCAATGTCCATCTAACAGACTCAGCCAGGAATATCAGAGCTGAAATTTCAGTCACGGTGTATTACCGCCCACAGCCTAAACAAAAAAGTAGAAGCCTGAAGCTGGCTGTAAACAGCAATGTGAAATAGCCTCATAAGAATACCCCTCTATGCACTAGGGGTGCCAAGAATTCATAACCTGGCAATAGGGTCAAAACAACATCTCAATGACATTTAAAATTAGGCTATATGCCTCAGTAATATCTTTAAAGGCTGTAGACATTTTTACTTACTAAAGTGCATGTGTTTTTGGCTAAAAATATTTTTTTGTAATGGGTGTGGATTTTTCAAATTTTCGTTTGGAATATGAAAAGCAAATCATATCTATGGCAATGAAGGCATAAGAGGAGAATAAAAATAAGGTTCCTAATCAGGTCAGAACATTAAACAGCTACAAATAGAGGGTATGAGAAGAGAGGAGTTATCTACAACTTACACAAGGTTTATTATACAGTGCAACAGTACATTAGATTATGGATTTCAGTAAGGTCCATTTATAGTCTCCGTATTTTACACTTACATATATATAGCAAACATTAATTTGACAGTGATATCACAGCTTTTCATATTCACTGTTGTTATCTCACAACAAAGGCCATTGGAAAGCAATGAGAGAGTTGAGATAACACACTGTGCTATCAATGGGCATTACTGTTAAGTTAAAGGGGTTGTCTCACTACAAAGATTGGTTTTCAGCTTAAAGATCTTTAAAAAACAATCAACTTTCCAATGTAGATCAATTACCATTTTTCCCACTGTTTTTCCAGATATCTCTTCTTGTAGGGGCAACCTGAGCCTGCTCAGGTCCTATGGTCACCGACCTGCTTGTTCTTTCTTATAGCTGCCGGGGCTCCTGTTTTTTTTCATACAGGTCGGGGCGGGAGCGCGCTCGTTCCACCAGGCGCACCCCCTCTCTTTCCGTCCTGTCTTCCTGCTTCAGCACAGAGCGCACAGAGCAGTGATTTACGGCATTCAGCTGGCTGCCTGTCACTCCCCCCCCCCCCCTCCCGAGTTAACTGCTGAAGCGCTGGGCTGCTAATGTCTCTGCTAATGATTTATTACTGCCTTACACATGTGGGGAGGGGGAGAGTAACAGGCAGGTGTTGTTGAAGTGTTACACATAGTTCTACTCACAGTAGAAAGATGTGTTTTATGACCCAGAAGATAAGTGCCGGACGCAACTGTTTCATCCACTCTCCGTGGATGCAAAAAAAATCACTGGGGAGGAATGCAGGCAGGAGTTAGAGGTAATTCAGGATCATGACAAAACTTCTAACTATTTATTGTCTATTGTTTATCTTGATCAGGAGTCTGCCTCCCATTGCTTAGCCCGGAATGAATTCGCAAGCAGCGGGAGCGAGCAGGACACAGTGATGACGTCACCTAGGGAAGGGAGGGGGAGAGGGTTAGGAAGAAAATGCAAGCCCGCCCTCGTTTTCAAAAATCAGAGAATGAAAACAGGACAAAGGTAGGCTTAACTCTCGACATGAGACATCCCCTTTAATGTTTGCTGCATCTGAAGGCTCTTGATATCTAATTTCCTGGCTTTGGGTTGAAGGCCCGAACCACTAAACTGATGGGCAGGACGAGACAGATTTAAAGCAACTCCAGCAGTAAAGCCAGGAAGCAGTCTATAAATCTTGGCTGTGGA
The DNA here is from genome assembly GCA_025379985.1 of Phyllomedusa bahiana. Taxonomy (NCBI): domain Eukaryota; kingdom Metazoa; phylum Chordata; class Amphibia; order Anura; family Hylidae; genus Phyllomedusa; species Phyllomedusa bahiana. Next base: position 127,004 of record JAODAL010000624.1, on the reverse strand, counting down.
AAATTTGGTGAGTTTAAGCAATAGGGAAAACCAAGAGAGGTGTAGATTAGTTTGCAATAAGGGCAGGGCTCTTACCCCATGCAGCCTGTCACTTTAGCACTTAGCTGCACCCTTCACCCTTGAAACTTGAACTTATTGAAAATTTTCAGAAGATTGCTTTCTGCAGTTTTTGTGCATCAGAATCCATAACAAGCTGCAAAACGCCATACACAGTCAAATTTATCAGACAGGTGGTTTCTAGTGACTCTCGCCCCTCTCCTGACATCTTCTTAGGGAACATCAAACCTTAGAGGGATATTACTGGGATATGCCATCATTGTCTGATACGTATGGGTCCCAGAAGTGGCGATGGCGATTTCCTAGCAATATGCCATTATTGTCTAGAGTGGGATAACCCCTTTAAAGAGACCCTGTGAGACGGTTTATGCTGTCCTGAGAACAGGATTTAAGTGGGAGAGTAAATCCTGAGCAGACTGCTTAAAGGGTGTTCCCACCACAGAGTGGTCTGTTCTGCTGTACTCGCAATATGCATTGAACAGAATGAAGGATTGTGCACAAATGCGAATGGCTCTTTATTCTCAGCCGACATCTTCAAGGGCCTGTTCTTGAGATAAGTGCAAATTCCAGAGGTGGAAGCCGCAACGACTTTAATGGCATATCCTGTTGATATGTCAAAGTCTATGGTGGGAACACCCTTTTAAGAGACAGTGAAAGTCCTGCTGACCCTGCCCACATGCAGTGATTGTCAGATTTCCCTATATCAGTGTGTATACAGAGCAAACTGAGAATCACTGTATATAGGCAGGGTAAAGAGCACTTTCAGTTTCATTAAGATTTCATCTTATTATTTAGAAATTTAGCTTAAAATGATATAAACTCATATCACAGAACTCAGCTTCGCTAACGTTATAACAACCTACTCTTAGATATGGCAGCATAAATCACCTGATAGGTTCCCTTTCATTGTTATCCAATTAAATCAAGGAATCTGCATAAGGCAAGTAGTTTAACGTTTTTAATCATTATTTTTAGCCACAAATATGGGCATCTCTTACTTGTGAGAACTATTTGAGTACTTCTTGAACAGTAACATTTTGGAGTATCTTGCCCAGTAACCTCTAGCTAGAAATTATTTAGGATGGCCATAAAACCAAAGTGCGCTGAGCTAGTTGATCTTAAGTCATTCTATGTAGGACAGACAAATATTAATAAAGACCAATTAGTAGGATCTTGTTTTCACCCTTTGGCTTGAAAGCTGAAGTGGCATAAAAAATGCTGTGTAAATTCACCCCAAGTCAAAACTGGATTTAGCAGGAATGAGAAGTATCAGACCTTTCTTTTCTCTTTCCTTCTCAGTACAGTCCGAGTTTTGTTTCCGTAAGATAAATAAAAAATTGTCATAAAAAATACTGGACTCTCCCAGAAAAAAAAAAAAATTACATATATTTTACATGCCACTTCTTACCTTTTCATGCTCACCCAAGATGTATCAAAGATACCCATAAGTCTTAGCACACCTTCAAGAATGTCTCGGATAATATCTGGAGGCATACGTAAAGAGCGGATCTCTGACAGAGACTCTGGCTTTATGTTACCGACTGCCTGTTTTGCTTCATCCACCAAAGGCTAAAACAAAGATAATTTAAAAAGTAACGATTCACATAATGATAATAAACTCTGTGCCAATATCCTGAGCCATAGGCTACCATACACTGTAAAACACTGTATATAAATGAGCTACTGATGTTCTGTAAACTTCATGTAAAAGCTACAGGGGGGAAAATAAGATAATATTTGATCTACTGGCGATTTTGCAAGTTTTACCATCTACAAAAAATTAAGAGGTCTGTAATTTTTATCCTAGGTACACTTCATTGTATGATTTTTAAATAATTTGCATTTTATTGCATGAAGTACTACATATAGTAGTACTAATAGAAAAACAGGACTTAATATTTGGTACAGAAACCTTTGTTTGCAATTAGAGGTCAGACATTTCCTGTAATTCTTGACCCAGTTTGCACACACTGCAGCTTTTGGTCCACTACTCCATACAGATCTTCTCCAGATCTTTGAGGTTACAGGGCTATCACTGGGCTACATGGAATTTCAGCAACCTTTCAAAGATTTTCGATAAGGTTCAGATCTGGAGACTGACTAGAAGCATTTCAAGGTCCTGGAGTGGCCTAATGTAGCCACTCCTTGGTTGTCCTAGCTGTGTCTCTAAGGTCATCCTCCTGCTGGAAGACCTAGCCATGACCCATCTTCAATGCTCTTAAAGAGGGAACAATGTTGCTGGCCAAAATGAGATGCAGTCGTCTTGTCACCCCCCAAAGTATGATGTTTCCATCCCCATGCTTTACGGTTGGGGCAGTGTTCTTGAGGTTGTACTCAACCTTCTTCTTCCTCCAAACACAGCGATTGTAGTTGGTAACAAGAAGTTCTATTTTGGTCTCATTTGACCACATGACCTTCTCCAATGACACCATCCAGATGGTCATCGGCAAACTTCAGACTGTATGTGTGCTGGCGTAAGCAGGAGGACCTTGCGGACCCTGCAGGATTTTAATCCATAACGGCTTAGTGTTTTACTAATGGTAATCTTTGAGGCTGTCGTCCCAGCTCTATTCAGGTCATTGACCAGATTCTCCAGCTTAGTTCTGGGCTAATTCTTGGGTGTTCACAGAATCATCCTTACCACACGAAGTGAGATCTTGCATGGAGCCCCAGACCGAGGAAGATTGACAGTCATCTTGTGTTTCTTCTATTTTCTAAAAATTGCACCTACAGTTGTCGTCTTCTCACTAAGCTGCTTGCCTATTGTCCTGTAGCCCATCCCAGCCTTGTGCATGTCTACAATTTTGTCCCTGGTGTCCTTAGACAGCTCTTTGGTCTTGACTATGGTGGAGAGGTAGGAGTGTGATTGAGTGTGTGGACCGGTGTCATGTATACTGGTAACGAGTTCAAACAGGTGCAATCAATATAGGTAATGAGATCTTTGAGAACTAGAATTCTTGCTGGTTGGTAGGAGATCAAATACTTAATTTAATGTAATAAAATGCAAATTAATTATTTAAAAATCATACAATGTGATTTTCTGGATATTTTTTTTTAATATTCTGACTTTCACATTTGAAGTGTATCAACAACAAAAATTAATTAACATGGGCCCCCTTATTAGGCTCCCAACAGCCATCTGAACCACTCAGCACCGCAAGATTACATCGCAGAGAGGCCGAATAGGGCTAATGACTTATGTACTGCAGTCACTGAATTGGTTAATCGACTTATCTCCCATCCCCACTTCTAGCAGTGGATATCAGCTGTAACTAACACCTGTCATGTCAGGGCGTGCACCTTCCTGCTCCCCTCCCTTACCTTTATTTCATCATCGATTGTGTCATAAAAATCTTATATTTATTATTCCTTATTACTTATACATGTATATTATACATATAACAAGACCTCAAGATCTTTTATATGTAACTGGATTTTCACTATCACATGCTAAATATTTGGATGGTTGAGTGCTTTGTACTATGGGTGTTTTAGGTGCTTTAATTGTTTTAATAGATCTAATAAAATATGTAATTTTATTCATTCTCATGCAGCTCTATATAATTTTTGTTACTCTGTATTAATATAATCATAATTGCTGACCGTTTCTGCAAAAGGGCAGAAATTCCTCTTGCACATGTGGTGAACTGCTTCCACTGCTTGCCCAAATCCTTGGCAAGTTCACAGCTTGTGTCACATACAGATTTTATAGCATATTGTGTTGTGGATTTCACCGCTGTATGTTATATCATATTATAAGGGGTTGAATCCGCAGTGGAAAAAAAATATTAACATGTACTGTAGTATAATTTGCTGTGGGTTTGCACAGAAATCCACAAGGCAAATCCACAAAGAATACACAATGTCTGAACTTAAGAGTAACTCTTCTGAATGAGACTCAAGCCATAATCCCCCCAAAACTTATATGTAAGAGTATATTAACACATAATACATACAATGTAATGGAATTCAGAAATAAAAGGCAATGGTTTGTCCCTAAATGTAAGATAATGTTTTCATACAAGACCAATTGCATGTAAGATTTTCATCTTGCTACCTGAACATCCTTAAGTTCATCATCAATTTTCCTCTTCCTTTCTTCAATCTTGGCACTCTCTTCAGCTATCCTGTGTTTTATTTTCTCCATTTCAGTCTTTTGATCACTGGCATTCTGTAAAATAAAAAGAGCATACTTTTCAATATTTCACCAGCAGATGTCTGTTGTTCTGAATCATTTTGCTGCCAGACAAACCACTGTCGCAAAAAAAAAGACAAACTCGGTATCATAGATGCCTGAGTCATTTAAGGAAATCTTTTCTTTTACGTGACTGTACATTGTTATGACTAAGGCTATGTGAACAACATGCAGTAATGTTATTTATGTTCAGCAGATGGATTCAGTATTCAGCCACATCAGCCAACCATCCTAGTAATTTATCAGGAACTGGTTTTCATCTCAAATATATGATCCATGACCGAACTTCTGATACTACTGAAAACTCTTCAGATCTGTGATTGTTGTTTTCAAGCTTCACCATAGTGGCCACTTTAAAAGACATATTACAGAACTACTTAAAGATTACCTATCTCCTCCAGACAAACACACAAAATATAATAGTAGATAAAATTATAAGACTTTTTTCCAATACATGTCATTAGCAAATCAGAGAATTTAGCTCAGTTTTACAGGGGGACAGATTTCACTTTCTTAAGACAGATCTCTTTATGTAGCAGGGATTCTTTCCGTTGAGAGATAACAACTGTGCAGGGGGAGCTGAGGATAAAGCTGCTTGTACAGGGTAATGAGGGTAATACACCTAATGAGGGTAAAACACTTTAGTGCACACCTTTCTGTCTCGGACCTACGAACCAGTAGTTGCTTTGCTTTTTCTAACTTGTGATTTCTATTTTAATTGGATCAAATCAATAAAGAGAAGATATAATTTTATATCAGAATTCCTAGATTTCCAAGATTCATCACGGTTGCTGCTGTACCACACAGAGTATTTCCAAGCATATCCCATACTACATGAATTTGGTGAGCTGGCTATATGTTTATATTATTTAATTTTACCTGCATGGATGTGGTGATCTCTTGTAGAGCTGCATCAGCCTCAGCATGCTTCGTTTTTAGCAATAAGCTCTGTTCTCCGGCTTTCCTTTTCAGCTCATCTACTAAAGACTTGGCTTCATTGAGTTTTGATACTCCAGCCTATGCAAAAATGGTGACATCACAAATTCAAGTTACTTTCCAAGTACACCATCTAACAAACCGAAAACGAATATTAACTGTTCCTCTGCTAGGATCGCTATAGGGAGATGTGTTGGTTGTCAGGTGAAAAATTTTCTTCTATATGGGTGTTTGTCAATAAAAAAAATTAAAAAGTTAGTATACATAGGGTTTAAGGGAACTGAAAATCTGTTTTAGATCAGAAGTGATCTTCTGAAAAAAGCTGATCTTACTAATGCCAGAAAGGCTATAAACAGCTATCAATCTGAAAACCAACATATAGGGTAATTGTCTTATTGAGATTACACTTTAATGTCTTAATGGGGTTGTCCTATAAACACATGCTCTGTTCATGCACACTATGAGGGCAAATGGAAGTCATAGGGGGCACCAGAATTCTTGGAAAGCCGTTAGCAAGTTGTTGCTATCACACTGATGGACTGCCTATATATACCATGGACTGCTATTTATATTAATGGCAGCCAATGTCACTCATGTTAATGGCAATAATACATGTCTGGCTGTCTACAGCCTTCCCTGGCAAAGTTATTTGTTTCCTTAGGGCCTTAACAGCCAGAACTGTTGCAATAATATAGGCAATACATTGGATCCCACACTGAAAGTTTTATCTGTGATGAGACAACTTTGCAACTGGATATGGAAAGTAACGCATACATCCTGGTAGTGTCATCTCCTAATATTTCAGATTATACTTCTACAGTTCCAAATGGACTATTTTTCCTTATGTACTGTACCTGATAGATTGCATCGTTCAACAATCTGTCAATCCTACAAAGCTCAATGAAATGGCAGAGCAAATGCCTGACCTCCGTTCCATTCAAACGGAAGACCCAGGACCTTACCCAGAGGCGGGACTGCCAGTAACTATACATTTCTCACTTATTCAGTGGACAGAAGATAAATATTCGTTGTGGTCCAACCCCTTTAATTTCAATGACATGGAAATTCCTTCTGTACCTGTAAATGCTTTTGTTTCTTGGTAAGCTCCGCTTTCTTACTACTAAACAGTGACCCATACACTTGAAGGAAGGTCATGTATCGTCTTGGAGTGGCCCCATAAGCTTTGCAGGATTCATGAATTGTCAAGAAAGATTTATAAAATTCAGATTCTCCTACAAAAACACAAACATATATGAAAACACAAATCTTTATTAAGATATACATTAATAAATAAAAAACACAATGTGAAGCATTAAAAAATAAATACATTGCCACAAACTTATTTTTTTTATTTTTCCATTGAGGAGCTGAAACACTGTGGGATGGATATGGGTTAATAAAGTTCATGGAAATTAATATTTTTTGGATGTGCTGCTGATTATCGTGTTTTTTGGTTACCGAATTGGGGCAGGTATTTGATCTGGCTTTCCAGCATTTTCAGGTTTGTGCTGCATTACATTGTTATCGACTATATTAATAAACATATATCCTTCCATCACCCTAAGATAAATTAAAGAAATTTACCTGGAGAAGACTTCTTGTAATCTGATTGTTGACTCTTTTCTTGACTTGTCATGTCAGCAAATAACATCTTTGGAATCTGAGAAGACACCCATACAGTACTTAGCATACAGCTATTCATGATGTTGACAAAGATTTTTCTGCATGTCTGTCAACATCCTAAAAAATGTATCTTATTCCTGTATCCTGACAAAACGTATCTTTACTCTATAAATCAATATACACATTTCTTTTAAAATGCAATACAAATATAAGAGTTGTTCCCATCTCATAAAGTGATGACATATTTCTACAATACACTATCATTTTATAATTATCTGGGGCCAACCTTTGGGACGTTGACTGATCCTGAAACAGCGCTATGGCTCTGTGCTCCTGACCGCCCGGCTATGCACTGGCCTGCAGCACAGTCACATTTACTGAAATGGAGCTGTTCTGCAAAGCGAGTGGCTGGGCACCGCTATGCCAGGAAAGGCCATGAAAGGAAAAAGAGTTGATTCAGTGCTGCGGCTCATTTACTTTAAGAATTGTGATGGTCTTCACTAAAACTCACATTTACTACCTTCATATGCTTATTCTCTTTGCTTTTAAAACCACACCAACACAATGTAGTGTATCTGAATGGTGTTATATCTAGTACACAGGTGAAATGTATACATGCCATAAATGTAGACATAGAATGATGCTGTTGGCTGGATAAAGAAATCTGCTTTATATTAAAAAGTTACTACTAAATTTATAATAAAAAAATATGGAATGTTACATTGATTACTAGATAATCCCCTGAAAACATGGACATGCAGTAGAAGACAATGTACCTTCTTCATGCTCCTATCAGACCAGCTCTCCATCCACTGCACTGAGCATTTCTTGTATAAAGCTGGGTTACTCTCACAGTTTATAGTGAAATTTGTATTTGTACAGTCCATAATAAGGACAATGTGCAGGTTCTGCAGGACTCCTAAAATAAGAAAACAGGAATTAGTAATATGTGTTAAGAAAAAGATTAAAGGCTACAGACGCCCTTGACATGGAAAAAAATATTTTTACATATTACGTTAGTAATTACCAAGTTAATCCAGTGATACATCCAGCACACTTAAAAATATCATAAGTATAAAATGAGACTTTTATTTCATACTTTATTTAAAAAAAAAAAAAAAAAAGCAAAATACAAATAAACAACATCACATCCAAAATGTACAGGAAAACCAAAAACCTTTGTTGTTATAATATATTGTATATGGAAATCCTAGGCAATAATACACGTAACCAGTGGCGGGACGACGTGTAGGCGAAGAGAGGCGATCGCCTAGGGCGCCATATCTCTGCCTGCCACTAGGGGCGCAGTTCAGTGTGTGCCATGACTCTCTGCAGCGCCCTGCAGTGAGCGAGCAGCATGCCAGCTTAAGTAATTTTTGCTTGGTCCTCTCTCCGAGCGCCGCCCCCTTCATCTGTTATCAGGCATTAGAGAGAAGGCGGGCGGCAGAGGAACATTCAAATCACTTCTCCTGAGAGATTAGAAGCCGAAGGGGAGGAAAAGAAAAGTGAGTCTGAGTGCAGCAGTCCCGTCCCGAAGCTTCGAATTTTAGTTCTCCGTAGTCTTCCTGTTTTTGCTGTGCAGAGAGCTGACCTGATCAGTCACTCTCCTGCACAAACACTGATGGGGAGAGAAGATACAAAAGGGACAGTTCACCCTTGAACCTTTCCCAATTGGGTAAAAACAATTGGCCATTTTTGTCTTTTCCCAAGAATTTTTTCTTTTTCATCCACTTCACTCTTTTTTAAAATTAATGGGTTATTGTTTTTGGAAAAATTTGATTTGTCAGAAATAAAAAAAAGTACGGTTTTCTGAAGGTCCTAAAAAAAAAAAAAAATTTTTTTTAAATTTTGGGAAATATTTTGGTTGGGGGCCCCCCCTTGGCCGGGAAAAATTATTTTTTTTTAAATTTTTTTAAAATTTCCCCCAATTTTCCATGAAAACATCACGCCAAAAAAAAAGGGATGGGGTTTGAAAAAAAATTTTAAAATTTTTTTTTTTTTCTCTTTGGGTTTTAAATTCAAAAAAAAAGGAAATTTTTACAATAAAAATATACTAAACTTTTTTACAGGAAAAAAACAAAGGGGGGGTTTGTTTTAAAATTTTTTTTTTTGTAAAATGGAAAAAAACCGGGGGGGGGCCCAAATTCCCCCTTTTGAAACAACCTGGTATGGTAACAATTTGGATTTAAATTTTTTCTGTGGGTCAAAAGCTCTCCTGGGGGGTTTGTGCACACTCGAAATATAACATCGGGGATTTTTCGGGGGGAGTGATCTCGTTTTTTTTGTTTTTTTTCATTTTTATCAAGTTTCAGTCTGAAATCTTCATTCCTTCAATGATTTTCAGATTCCCTGATACACAATTTACAACCTTCTCCTAAGATTTTCTCATATAGGTGGGTGTATGTCGTAGATGCTGTTGCCTTCAGCTTACCTTACTGATTTCTCCTTTTATAGTCAATGAAGAATCTCTTCTTTTTTTTTGCGGGAGGGGGCCCTTTGATGGGGAAAAAGTGGGGTTTTACCCCATGAAAAATTTCTTACACTGTGCGGGAAAGGACATAAAGATGTCGTTTCCAGGGGGGGTACGGGAAAACTTTTTTATTAAATGCTTAATTTTCCCAACCCGATAAAACATGAAAATGCATCTGCGGACGCATTTGGGGCCTTTTTGTAGTGGCTTTGTTCACAGATGATGGCTTTGAACAAGTTCAATACAAAGGGCAAAATGCATCAGCAGATGCTATACTCAGATTTTGTCTGTTTGTATATGTACGTATTTAAAGGGAATCTGTCGCCATTTTATTTTTTTTTTTCTTATTTAAATAAACCCCCTGTTTCCATTTTTTTTCCCTCTCAGTCGCTTTTTTTTCCTGTTTTGTAGATTTCTCAATTGGCCGTAAATTATTTTAATTTGGGGGAAAAGGGACATTCTTTGCTTGCAGGGCTTTAACAGCAGTAGAGAGATACTTTACAGCAGCTTCATGCACATAGGCTTCTTAAGACAGATTATGTCCCATAGACTTGTATAGGAGAGTTTTCACTGTGAAGGGAAGGGAGAGGGGGAGCTGTGACATCTCCTCTTGTGACTGGTGGATTCTATGTTATCTGTACACAATGGTGTCTCCTTTCAGTTTGACCCTGCTTTTACTGATCATGAGCACACTGCTGAAAAGCTCTCTAAACAGAACAGGACGTGTCAGACGATTATTAGGCTTAGTGGCCAAGTGAAAACTGCAGGACTTAAGAATTATTAAAAAAATACTGAAAGTGATATTAAAAAAAAATTAAATTAAAAAAATGTAAAAAAAAATTTAAATGTGAGTTAAACAATAAGTCATTTTTTGATGACACATTCCCTTTCATAATAAAAAGTTTCAGTACCATCCAGCTGGATCATAGGCTTTATGTCTCTATGTGCGATTCAAGCCAGCAAGGATCCGTGCTGTGGAGTACTGGAACTGACCGTGATTTAATTAAAGCAGCAACGCCTGGGTGAGTCTTGCTGGACTTTATTGTATTTAGTGTGCCAGGAGTGCTCAGCTCTCTTTCTACACTAATACACAGCCAGTGTGATTAAGGCATGGTTCACATCCGCATCGGAGGTTCCATTCAGAGTCTTCAGTGCAGATTCCATCAAAAATTATGAAAACAGTGCAGCATGCAGTGCTATTTTTTCTGTTGAAATGACAGACACCGTGACGGAAACACGACGGACCCCATTTTATCCCTCCCATTGTTGGTGTTTGCAATCAGGGGAGATTTGTTGCACTCACAGTTCACACATAGCTTGCAAAATGGGTTAAATATTCATGCCAGCTTCATGTCAGAGTTTTAAATTTTTGCATTAATTTATATTCCCATTCCTTCCTCTCCCTCTGAGTCTTAAAATCTCCCATTAAGACCGTTACCTGCAAATCTTCCATGGAATGATTTTCCATGGAATGATTTTCTCCCCTGATTGCATATAAAGATAAGAGAAATAATAACTGATCACTCCCGTCACGCCTCACAAGTTTCCAGACTGTTTAATTCTTGACAGGTTGTAAATAACTGCTCTACCTATATTTCGTATTTTGTTATTTTTAAGAATTCTAAGATCCTTTGAAGATCCATGTCTTGTGTGTATAAAAAGTCTATGTTTTTTCAATTTGTTGTATAACATCAGTCTGAAGAAGAGAGCTAGTCCTCTCGAAAGCTCACTATCAAATATACTCAGTTAGCCTCTAAAAGGTATCGCCTGATTTCTTCACTATTCTACTACTTTCTATGGCTAACACGGTACAGCATTATACTACTAGCAACTTGGAAGATACCACAATGTACCGCTCAAGAATGGAACTGAAAAACCGGCTTAAGAAACTTGCACAACTTAACAGCGACATCTTCTTCTTAACAAAATGCAAAAAGGAAAGACTCATCCCAAAAGGCTTCACTCTGCATAACCCAACCCGGCACACCTACAACAGCCGATATGCAGAACAACTATGTATTCGGACATCTGAGAGGCTGCGGAACAATATGATAAAAATTTCCTATAACAACAAAAGAAGAACACAGGAGGAGATACAGGCCCTAAAGACATCACTGGAGAATGACACAGAGGAGATGAAGGCCAAACTCCACACATACTACCGGAAACTGCAGGACATGCTCATCAAGAACAAAAAGAAAAAGCTCCAGAGACTGAGGCAGAAAGGCTTCATCACTACAACTACAAGTACCAGCCCAGCTCAGCAGACCTGTGTGGTGAACCTTTCCTCCTATGAGCCAAACAAACATGAAATGGCAGTTCTCTCCAAAGGTCTCTCCTTCTGCCCCTCAGCACTCACTGACCATGTCAAACTCTGCAATGATATGGAGGAGTTCTTCAGAAAAATGAGATTGAGGGAATACTTCTATGGAAAAGACCTTCCATACAGCAGGGACTCTGAGACAGAACAGCAAATAACGAAACCAACCAAAAAATCTACCTGGACCCCACGGCCTGGAACTAATGCAGCACTGGATAAATACATTGACTGTTTCAGAAGCAAGGTAAAATCTGAAATCCTGGAGAAACAAAAGAAACAAGTACACAACCTAACCCTGCAGGAACAGAAGGCTATTGCTTCACTGAAAGAAAATCAGGATATAATTATAAAACCTGCTGACAAAGGGGGCGCAATAGTCATGATGAACATCTCTGACTATATCCAGGAAGCGAACAGACAACTGTCAAATCCCATCCACTACTGCAAACTTGGAAATGATCCCACAGAGGCCTATATGAAACAACTAAAGAATATGATAAAAAAGTTTCCAATTCAGGTCCGGAAGCAGGTGGAATTGCTTATCCCAGAGGATCCCAAGCCGGGCTGCTTCTATATGATCCCCAAGATCCACTGACAGAGAATATCTCAGGTTGGGTGGAAAATCTCCTAAAACCCCTGGTCAAAGATACTCCAAGCTACATCCAGGACACAACAGACCTTCTTAACAAACTCAATGCCCTCGGTCCACTTCCTGAGGGCACCATTTTGGCCACCATGGATGTAGAATCCTTGTATACAAACATTCCCCACAAGGATGGAGTTGCAGCATGTCAGGTGCACCTAGAGAAACAAGACCTCCCAACGAAACCAGTCACACAGCTCATCCAGTTCATACTCAGCCACAACTATTTTACTTTTGGAGAAGACCTGTATCTACAGCAAATGGGAACTCCATGGGGTGCAGATGTGCGCCCCAATATGCAAATCTCTTTATGGCGGCACTGGAAGGAGCATATTTATCAACATGCAACACCAAACCCATGATGTACCTCCGTTATATTGATGATATCATTGTCATCTGGACTGCGGGCGAGGAGGCCCTAATTCAATTCCATAATGACTTCAATAACTTTCACCCCACCATTAACTTTAAACTTACCTATTCAGAGAGCAAAATCCACTTTCTGGATACTACAATACACATCAAAGACCACCGGCTACTCACATCAGTATATTACAAACCGACAGACAGAACGGCCTACCTCAGGAATGACAGCTTCTACCCCAAGCACACAAAACAGTCTATTATATACAGCCTGGCTATACGGTACAATCGTATTTGCTCCGACAAGCAGACCTGGACAAGCACCTTCTGGATCTGAGGACAAAATTTCTCAAACTTGGATACAGACCAAAAATTGACTGACAACCAAATCAGCAAAGTGGCCGCCATCAACAGAGACAGTCTGCTCACGTACAAAGAGACCCAGAAGGAAGAACGAGTGCCCCTAGTTGTCACCTACAACCCACAGCTGGAGATCCTACGAAAGATTGCCAAGGAACTTTAACCTGTGCTACATAGGGACAACAGACTCAAAAACATATTCCCAGTCCCCCCTCTCCTCTCCTTTCGGCAACCACCAAACCAGCGGCGCATTATTGTCCGGAGCGCCCTGAAGGCCCCAACTGAAAATAGCACCTCACCCTGCCTGCAAAACAGGTGCAAGACCTGCAGGCACATCCACACTGCTGACAGTGTACCTGTCCCACAGTCACAGCAGGTGCACAGAATTAGGGGGACATTTTCCTGCAGGTCTAGCAATGTGGTGTATCTGATTATGTGTATGCAATGTCCTACCACAGGCCTCTATGTGGGGGAAACAGGGCAGAGACTCAGCCAGCGTATGAACTCACACAGATTCACCATTAACAACAACAGAACTGATCTGCCAGGCCGCACATTTCTCTGGAGAAAATCATTCCATGGAAGATTTGCAGGTAACGGTCTTAATGGGAGATTTTAAGAATCAGAGGAGAGGAAGGCAATGGGAATATAAATTAATGCAAAAATTTAAAACTCTGCAAAATGGGTTAAATATTCATGCCAGCTTCATGTCAAGCTATGTGTGAACTGTGAGTGCAACAAATCTCCCCTGATTGCATATAAAGATAAGAGAAATAATTACTGATCACTCCCGTCACGCCTCACAAGTTTCCAGACTGTTTAATTCTTGACAGGTTGTAAATAACTGCTCTACCTATATTTCGCATTTTGTTATTTTTAAGAATTCTAACATCCTTTGAAGATCCATGTCTTGTGTGTATAAAAAGTCTGTGTATGTTCAGTTTGTTGTATAACATCAGTCTGAAGAAGAGAGCTCGTACTCTCGAAAGCTCACTATCAAATATACTCAGTTAGCCTCTAAAAGGTATTGCCTGATTTCTTCACTATTCTACTACTTTCTATGGCTAACACGGTACAGCATTATACTACTTAAACTGACGAAGAACTGCCCGCATACCAATATAAATAACACTGATGCTCTGGAGATGACCCCTCACTCTCTGGTCCCTGACCGCTCCGTGCAAAATCTCCCTGACAGTGAGAGGAATGATATCACATCTCAAGCACATTCCGTGCTACTGAGCATGCCTGGAATGTGCTCACTACAGACAAGCATTCCGGCCAGACAGAGGCAGCGGGGAATGTATGTGATGACGTATTACAGTCATTCCGGGCTACTGCGCATGCCTGGAACGTCTTTAATACAGAAAAAAAAAGCAGGGAGACGAAAGAGCCGGCAGTCCTCAGGGAGCATGCGCAGGTATGCGCACTCGCGATTTAGACCCAGGGGCCGCACAGAATGCTAATTGAAAGAGCCGGCACCCAATGAACAGAGAGGGGTAGGATTAGACCCAGACAAGGCAAGTTTGTTTACAGAAACCGAGAATAAGGGAGACAGAGAAAACGAGACAGCTTTGCAAATGACATCCAATTGCAAAGTTGTTTGTTTTCACTGTCCCCTTATTCTGAAAGCCATTTATTGAAACGATAACACCCCTTTAAGGTAAAATACAGTGTATGTATAGTAAGGATGGTAAAAAAAAAAAAAATCACCTAACAAAAAGGCACACAGAAAGTACAGGGTACCCAATAACATAGTATTGAGTATAACATGCACTGGTAATGGTAACAATATATGCACATAAATGCAAACAAAGAACCAACCAGAGCATAAATTATGACAAAAATCTTAGAAGGAAACCCAGGCCTCTAAGTGCCCCCCCAATACGTTTTTCATTATGCTCTTCGTCCGGACGCATTACCAGTGTATGCTATACTAAATACTATGTTATTGGGTATCCCATATTTACTATGTGCTTTTTTTGGGTGATATTTTACCATCCTTATTAAATACAGTATCTTACAAAAGTGAGTAACACCCCTCACATTTTTTATAAATATAGTATATCTTTTCATGGGACAGCACTGAAGATATGACACTTTGATACAATGTAAAGTAGTCAGTGTACAGCTTGCATAACAGTGTAAGTTTAGTGTGCAGTCAAATAACCTCAACACAGCCATCAATGTCTAAACCGCTGACAAGAAAAGTCAGTACACCCCTAAGTGAAAATGGACAAATTGTGCCCAAAGTGTCAATATTATGTATGGCCACCATTATTTTCAGCACTGCCTTAACTCTCTTGGGCATGGAGTTCACTAGAGCCTCACAGGTTGCAATAACTGGAATCCTCCTCCACTTATACATGACGACATCACAGAGCTGGTTGATGTTAGAGACCTTGCGCTCCTCCACTTCCCATTTGAGGATGTCCCATAGATGCTCAATTGGGTTTAGGTCTGGAGACCTGCTTGGCTAATTTTTTTTTTAGCAAGGTAATGGTGGTCTTGGAGGTGTGTTACGGGTCATTATCATGTTGGAATACCACCCTGCGGAATACTATCATGCTCTGCTTCAATGTGTTATAGTACATGTCGGCATTCATGGTTCCCTCAATGAGCTGTAGCTCCCCACAGCCAGCAGCACTCATGTAGCCCCAAACCAAGAAACTCCCACCACCATGCTCGACTGTAGGCTGGGCACTCTTGTCTTTGTACTCCTTACCTGGCTGCCGCCACACATGCTTGACACCATCTTAACCAAAAAAGTTTATCTTGGTCTCATCAGACCATGGGACATGATTCCAGTAATCCATGTCCTTAGTCTGCTTGACTTCAGCAAACTGTTTGCGGGCTTTCTTGTGCATCACCTTTAAAAGAAACTTACTTCTGGGACAACATCCATGCAGACCAATTTGATGCATCGTGGAGTGTATGGTCTGAGTATGGACAGGATGACACCTCCACCTTTCTAACCTCTACAGAAATACTGGCAGCACTCACATGTATATTTTGAAGAGACAATCTCTGGATAGGCCACTGAGCACGTGCACTCAATTTCTTTGGTTGACCATGGCAAAGACTGTTCTGAATGGAACCTGTATGGTCTGTATGGTCTTGGCCACAATGCTGCTACTCAATTTCAGGCTGCTGGCAATCTTCTAATAGCCTAGACCATCTTTCAGTACAATTCTTTTTTTCAAATCCTTAGACTGCTCTTTGCTATGAGGTGCCACATTGAACTTCCAGTGATCAGTGTGAGAGAGCGATAACACACCTATGACCTTGTAACACTAACGAGTCACATGACACTGTGGAGTAAAAATGGCAAAATTGAGCAACATTTGTTCATTTTTACTTAAGGATGTACTGACTTTTGTTGCCAGCGGTTTAGACAGTGATGGCTGTGTGTCGATTTATTTTGACTGCACATTAAATGTACCCTGTTATACAAAATTTACAAAAATTTGAGGGGTGTACTCACTTTTGTGAGATGCTGTATTTTACCTTAATGATACTGCTTCAATAAAATAATGTTTTATTAATAATTTTAGCAGTTGTGTTTTTTTTCGTTTGCAGTTTCATATCTGGCCAAAGGACTTATATACTGCTTTGATATCATTAGTGATTATTAGATTGCTGTCGAAAACTTTTTTAACAATGAAATGCAGCAAAACCAGTACATAGATAGTCCAATGTAATATCTGTGGGTTTTGGCTGCAGATTTTAACTTTGCAGAGGAACTTTTCGCCACTATTTGAATGGCAGTCCGACAGAGTTTATGCAGAATCTGTATCATTGTTTGAATACGTTAATTCTTTTCTGTTTGCGCAATTTGAACTACAACACACATTGTTCATTTAAATAAATGGGTCTCGGTTTTCAAGTGGATTTTTATGTAGAATCCATGCAACATTCCATATTAAAATCCATTGCATAAACATAGTCTAACTGTATTTAGGCGCAGGTTCCACCTCTGGGACCCCTACCTATCTCTGTAACAGGCCCCAAGTATTACAGAGCAAAATGGAGAACCAGTCACACATGCGCACAACTCTCCATTCTATCCTATGGAAGTTCTGAGTACAGCCAAATGTTCAGTTGTGCTTGCAACTCCCATAAAACAGAATTGAGTCATGCGCAAATGTGACCAGCTCTCCAGTCTGTTCAGTTACTTTCTGGGTCCCTTTTCCGAGACTGGTGTCAGAGGTTCTGGTGACCTAGTGATATGCCAGCAAAGTCTATAGTGGCAACAACCTTTTAAAGAACACTAAGGAATGAGAAACAGATGAAGGTACATACTGTAAGTAAAATAAGTGAACAACGATCCTATAAATCCATCTTCAGATGCCTGGTCCTTTAGTGGTGATAACAACGGCTCCAGCTCCTCCAGGGTATATAAGCCAGGAACCTCACCTGCAGACAGAAGAGTAATATGCAGATTACAGTATTAACTAAATGCCCAGACCCTTCAATCTGTTAGCCTTGCGCAATTAAGAATGTTTTTATATGAAGTACACAGACGCAAAATCGCATGGCTCAGCTCTGAAAAATCTCTCTGCAATAAGCAAATAAAAGGATGTCACATAATACACCAAATCTATTAATAATATAGAGATGGCACAATCATTCTGCAACTGTAAACTGTTTAGGTGAAGATACAAAGAGATTAAAGGGAACCTGTCACATAGGTTATGCCCCCCTTGCTGGGGACAGCACAAGCTAGTGGCAGACATGCTGTTTCCAGCACTGTGTCCCTTATTCTGTAAGATGTTGCAGTTTTAGAGCATTTAATGCTCAAATCTTATTCATGAGCAGGTGTTAGCCCCGCCCACCAAAGGTTAGTCCCGCCCATTATCAGTTATTCACCTGTTTCTACCTATTCAAAGTAATAGGTTTATCAGATGAGGGGGCGTGGCTAGCCTCAGATGGGCGGGGTATGAAAAAAACTGACTCTTTGAATGTCTCTTTTCTGGCTGAAAACTGCAGATTTGAGCACTAAATACTCTAAAACTGCAGCATCTTACAGAATAAGGGACACAATGCTGGGGACAGCAGGTCTGACACTAGCTTGTGCTGGCCTCAGCAAAGGGGGCATAACCTATGTGACAGGTTCTCTTTAACAGTATGCAGCTAGATTAGACTAGATGTCCCTGGCAAAAGGAAAGCAGCAAACGAAAGGGTGAATTCACATGTTGTTTCACTGCAGATTGCATACCAAAAATCCACTACAATTTATAATACAATGCACGTGGATGAAGTTTTTTTTTTTTTTAACTCCTCTTCCACATGTAGAGGAAAAAATCTGTGTGAAATTCAGTGCTTACTGCTGATTGTGGAAACCACAGCCATGAATTTTACCATTTGCATATTTTCTGCAAATCAGAAAACTCATGCATTGAAGTGGTCGCAGTAAAGCAAATGAAAAGAACCCCCAGGTGGCGCTTTGCTAACATTATACCTGAAATATCTGGTGATAGGATTATTTCTATAAGAAGTGTGAACACAAAAGAGCCTTTGGAATTTGGGTCAAGAGAGAACTACAAACCATATTCCTCATTGAACAACACTTCCAGAATGCCTTGACAGATGACTGTACCTGATGACAGCAGACTGTTGATCATCTCTAGAAATGTTGGATGGACAAACTGATGATCCTCAAGGAGCAATACTACTTGCTGTCCTTCTATGCCAGCCATCTGCATGACCTGAAGACAAGGGGCTCTCGTTAGATCATGAAACAGGAATGACAATAGCTCACTCATGTGGAAGACTGGAAATCCAAAGAGCAACAACAACTGTTCTAGCTAAGGGCTCATAGCGAGTACCACTCCGTCAACTACAGTCAAATGCGCTAGAAATCTGGGGAGTAAACACAGCAAATAATAAATAACTTGCATATGTTAAACCAGCTGCTAACACAGGGCTTTTCTACACAAGAAATAATACATTGTGCCGCCATGTCTTATGATAGGAAATTCTGCAATAGGCAGAATCTATATAATAACCAAGTGTAATGGCCAGTATGAGGTTAATGCATTATAACATGTTGTATATCTATTCCAAATGTCAGCGGCACACTATCAACTAAGAAAACATCAAAGGCATATAGGAATTTTTGAAAAATGCATTACTGCTAAGGATATATGAAAATTTAGGGTTCTTAGTTCACAATTTTGATCAAAAGTGTTTAAGCTCACCTCCCAATTGCGTCAAGGGGACCCCAGCACAGGTGAGTCCTAACACTAAAACGTTACCTCTCTTGGAGCCTGTTCAGACTTCAACACCTTAGGGAGTGAAAAGGACTAGCTACTGAATATCCAGCACTGATTTAAAACCTATGGAGATGGGCGGATATTCAGTAGCTAGTCCTTTTCACTCCCTAAGGTGTTGAAGTCTGAATAGGCTCCAAGAGAGGTAACGTTTTAGTGTTAGGACTCACCTGTGCTGGGGTCCCCTTGACGCAATTGGGAGGTGAGCTTAAATACTTTTGATCAAAATTGTGAACTAAAAACCCTAAATTTTCATATATCCTTAGCAGTAATGCATTTTTCAAAAATTCCTTGTTTTCTTAGTTGATTGTGTGCCGCTGACATTTGGAATAGATGTATGTTATTGCCTCGCCAGTGTGCACCTATACTTATTTTTTTCAAAAAATGTTTTTGGATGTGCATAGCCAACAGTTTTTTTTTTATATTGTATATCTAACTAATTATCGATTTTGTTTTTGTTTCCACCACTAAACTCTTTAAACCATAATCTGTTTTCTGTTAATTTAGCAATGGAATGAGATGTAATTTGAGGAATGGAAAAATTAAAATAAAGAGGAAAAAAAAGCAGTTCTGCAGTTATTTGGGGAAGGTTTTGTTTTTATGCCGTTCCCCTTATCGCTATATCAAGTGTGTGATTTTATTGTTTTGTTACTTTTCCACAACAAAAACTATTTTTTTAAATAATTTTGTTTCAACATATTCTGAGAGATGTAAGGGCTTGTTCACACGGAGTTTTCACTCCGTGTTACAAGCACTTTTTAGATCTGTCTCTGGGACTGACAGGACGGACCCAGAGACGGATCTAAACAATTAGCAGTGAGATTATCACTGCGGGCTATGAGGAAGACGCAGCGCCGTTCACATGAGAGATCGCCACTGCGTGTTTCCATAGCGCAACTCGGGTCGGTCTTTGAAAGAATTGACATGCAATGAAACACGCAGCGGCGATCTCTCATGTGATCGCCGCTGCGTCTTCTTCCTCATAGCCCGCAGTGATAAACTCAATGCTAATTGTTTAGATGCGTCCTGTCGGTCCCCGAGACGGATCTAAAAAGCGCTTGTAACACGGAGTGAAAACTCCGTGTGAACAAGCTCTAACTTTTAGATTTTTTTTTACCATTAATGACGTTATATAACAACTTAAAACTTGTCGTTTTCACAGGTCCCATTTTGGGGTACAAGTTTCAGAAATTATGTAATTGTTTTCTTACAGCGTTCACTGTGTGGATTAAATAAGGAGTTGATTGCAAAATAAGGGCTATTGTAGTTGTGGTAATATTAATTATGTATGTTCTTCATGATAAAATGTCTTGCAAAGGGAAAAAAGTTAGTTTGTTTGTTTTTAAACACATTATCTTACATTTATTTTTTTCCACTATATTGCAATGTATTATGCCTGTCAGTTTTACAGGCAGCCTACCAGACCCTTCAAATAATATCATACTCTCTGCATCACTAAACCCAAGGGCTCTACTTCCTACCCCAGTGGTGATGGAGTCCAGTCTCCTACAATACCTTATATAGGAGCTGTGATTAAAAACAGACAGGAAGGCTCCACCAGTAAAACCAGATGCAATTCTAAAAGACTCAGTTCAGTGATGATGTCCCACCCAGAAATTACCCTTTAGGTATTCTAAACTTTTTATCATACCCTGGAAATTTTGGGGGGAAAAGAGCCAGCACCTGCATGGGGGGTGAAAGAGAAAAAGTTTTACGCCAACACCGCCCCGCCCCCTGCTAAGAGAAGGATCCCCCCTGGAAAGCTCAGACACATTATCGAGACATGAAAAACCAACTTCGGGAAACGGGGATAAAACCACTCTCGATTATCACGGCTGAACTGAAATAAACCCTAAAAAAAAGTAACAAGTATGGAGAATGCAAGCATTTACTACAACAGACAAATCGGGAGAGATGGCTTAGTCATTGAAATACAATTGTTTTTAAACTAAAAAAGGGTTTAAAAATTTTTAAAACAAAATGGTTCCAAAGAAAACAAGAAAAATTTGGGAAGAAAAAAGCGGGACAGGGGAATAACTGTATCTTTTCTCCCTGTATTGCTTTTAAAAAAACTAAGAAATTAAAGACGTGCTGATTTATTATAACCAATCCCGTGTTTATTTATTCAAGTTATGTGGAAGGATGGGTTGTTCTGGTATGAAAACAACTGTCTTGGTGTGGCGTGAAACATCCAAGAAAACAAGAACATTTGTGGAATTTAGTTACTTGGCATACAAAAAGACTCCTGTCTGCAATGGTTATATTATGATATCAATAAAATTAGCTGACACTTTGCTACTTTAGAAGTTCAGTTTATCTTCTTTTCATTCATATTTCCATATTTTATTTTACCATACCTTCTTAATAACATCTTTGAAGTCAGCAGAGTTGAACTCCCAGGGGCCGCCATGAGCGGTAAAGCCCCCAGGGGGAAATACGCCTGCTTCATGCAGTGCTCCCCACGTTACATAGAAAGAGTCTAAAGAATGGCAAAGACCAGAGAAAATCAGAATCTTTCTAAAAGATATACCTTTTGCGCCTCTGCTTTCACATGCTGGATACTGCAATACTTGACATGTCCCATAGACAGAGAAATCTGTTTCTGGTAAAAGCCCAACCTTTATTATGCCATTGCTTCCCATCTCTACAAAAAAGACCTCTAGGCTCAATTTTTATTTAAAAATTTAACCCATAGACTGATCTGGTCCGATTAGGATTTGTTCCATGATCAAACAGAAAGCATTTATGAATAAGCATCCCTGTAGAAAATCATTTTTTTGTAGATCCAGCTTTGAGTCGAGAACGGCACATTGAGAACAGAACTAACCAAAAAATTTAAATTTAAGCCATTCATTTATAGAGAAATTCTACACTGCCGTCCTGCACGCCATATTTTATGTAAAGGTGTATTATACCCGCAAATAAACTTAAATTCGTGTGTATTCAGAACATAAAAAATTTTTTATGGCAGAGTCTTCCCAAAAAAAAAGAGTCAAAAAAATTTTCAAACTTGGGGCAACATTAACTCCTCCTTCCCACCCTCCTAGGTCTGAACAATAACAAACAATGTTTTAATGGACAAAAAAACGCACCATGTGAACCCAGCCTTATTGTGGCAGATTCCCCTGTGAATTCTGAAAGAAGAGAAAAAAGCACCAATGGAGAAGATTCATTAATGCTGTCTAATACTTTAAAAAATTTGGAGCATTTTAAGACTGTCAAGTTGTTTATACTGTTTTTAAACTAGATAAAACGCTTCATGTTTAAAACCCCTTTGCCCCAACCATTTTTGCCCTCTCGACAGGCCCCATTTTTTTTAAAATTTTCCCTGAAGTCACTTTTTGTGAGAAAAAACTTTTTTTACACTTTTAAACCCATCCATGTGTTCAAGACGTTTTCTCATGACACATGTGCTTTAACCCCCTTTAACGACCCGCACCATCTTTTTTACTCGGGGGTGCGGGGGGCGTTCCTGCAAACGACGTTTTTGGCGTCGCTGAGACCAGGGGGTTTTCGACACTGGCGCCGCAACGCGCTAGGATCGGGGGTGTACTACCCAGCCCCGACCCAGAGCATTCCTGCAGCATCGGGGGGCGAGAAACCTCCACAAACCCCCGGCTTTAAAAACCCTTTGATTGAGGGGTGCTTTTCCGCAGGCAATTAAAAAGGGTTTCCCCGCTCTGGGGGGATAAAAGAAAAACCCGTTTCCCCCCGACTCAAGGAAACGGGGGGTTTTCCAGCAGCCAGGGGACCTTAATGTGGCCCCAGAGCGTCTCTTACTAACCTGACCCGGACACACGGGTGCTGTCCCAACACTCCTGTGTCAAGTGACACGATTAGAATTATTTGCATATATAATATGCTAAAACATTCTGAGTTTTTTAAAAAAAAAAATGTAAAAAACAGTTCTCCCTTTATGGTTTAAAAAAAAAAAAAAAAAAATTAAGAGTTTGTTTTTTGGGGGACATTGACTTTTAAATTGTACCAAAAGGGGAAGTAATTTTACAATTTGTTTCACTTTTTTTTAAAGGGTTTTTTAAATGAGGGGGTTTTAAAAAAAACACAGCAATACAAATATGTTTTTTTAAATTTTAAATTTTTACAGTGTTCCTTTCGGTAAAAATTTGAAAATGCTGTTTTAAATTTCAGCGGGTCGTAAAACCCAATTTTTTATATATTTTTTTTTTTTAACTGCTTTTACACAAAAAAAAAAAACACTTTTTTCAACGGGAAAAAAACCATTTTTTTTTTGCTTTCCCATAGTTTTGAGACCCATAATTTTTTAAAATTTTTCTGTGTACGGAGAAATTTAAGGGGCTTTTTTTTGGGGGGGGTTGATTTGAATTTTTTTTTGGTATCATTTTTGGATGTTTTTTTGATGGGGTTTTTTTAAAAAACCTGTTTTTGGAAGCCGGTGAAAAAAAAACTGCAACCCTAGTAGTGTTTTTTGCAGAATACAAACGGGTTATTTTTAAACCCCGTAATCACTACAATTAACAACGATCCCCAAAATTTTTAAATTTATTTTTATGTTTAAATTTGTTTAAAAAAAAAGGTTTTTTTAATGTGTAAAACAGTATTTATAGCTTCATTTAATTTTCGATACCCCCTAATTTTTTTATTTTCCATATACAGATTTCGAAAGGGAGTTTTTTTTAGGGGGAAATTTAACAAACCGTTTAACATTAACCAAACTTTGATTTTTTATATGGGTTTTTGATCGCTTTTTATTACATTGTATGTGCTGCGGAATGAACAAAAAAAAACCCTGCAAATTCTGTGACTTTTTTTTTTTTCTTTAAACGGCGTTCACCATGTGGGTTAATTAACAGGGCAGATTGTTATGCACGGGCCAATACCAAATATGATTACTTTATTTTTTTATCTTTTTTGGGGCGATTGGCATCTGTAAAAGGGAAAAGGGTGTTGTACATGTTTTTATTTTATTTTTTGTGCTTGTGTTTTACTTTTTCAGTAAAGCAAAGACTTGCCAACTCGTCTCTTAGGCTTCATTTAAGCATGTCATCAGGAAACACCTGTAGCCTCCTCGCAGCACGGATCCTACCGTCGGCCCCCGGCATAAATTCCAGCAAACAGCTGTGATCAAGAACCGACTCAGCTCGAAACGCGTTCTCAGTATAAAGCGCTATTTTAGATGTTGCTTGTGTATACTTTTTTCAATAAAATAACCTGTTTTTACGCTAATTACGCTGGATCTTCAAAGTTTGTTTGGGTTTTTACTTTTCACTGATATAATAGAGATCAGTAAAACAGCATTGCTGCTGTAATATGGTCTCCATGGCGACTGTCACTCACCATGCCCGGGTATGCCCACAATGCAATGCAGGCATGGTGACATGACAGACAGCCGGAAGTGTTTTACACACTCCCGGCTGTCCAAGAGGGGACAGCAGCGGCGATCCCTGCGCCTGCACCACAAAAGACAGAAGGCACTCACTCCTTCTGTCTTCCCTTAGCTGCAGCTAGTAATACATCATTGTCCGCGAGTGATGCAGCATGAGGCGAGCAATGACAAGCGGAGGTCGCAAGATCTCCAAGACATACTTAATACATCCAAAGCGGAGCCCTTCCCGACCATGACATATGGTAGGTCCCAAAGTCAATAAGGGGTTAAATGGTCTAGTCTAAATTTACACCATTATTAATTGCATTAATCAGTGGCACCAACTCCCCCACATTTCTGGTGTAGTGTTGTGTTAATCCACACCCTTCTATGCAATGTAACACCCCTTCTAGCTAGGTCACTCCCTTTTTTTCTGACAAGCCACAGAAGTCTCTAAAGTCTGTCTAAAGCACATATTAAATGTGGTGTAAGGCATGAATGCCAGTATTTATGCCAAAATAATTCTTCCATAATGTGTTCAAAATCTGTACATTTTCCTGTAGATATATTTCAGATTTTACCTTTAATCTACAAAATTTGCAACATAAATTGAACTCAGATTAACAAAAGCGCATCCATTTTGCTGGTGCTGTAGAAGACTATGTAGTTTCCACCTGCAAAATCTGGACAGACAAATTTGCAGCAAATATGCCTCATGCAAATATACCCTAAATGTCATATTGGATGACTCATCAGGGAATGAATATTGGAAAGATTCACAGGTTTTAATTTAAACACAAATAACCAAAACCAAATAACTAAAAATTTGTTCATAAACAAAGACCTAATAATACTTTCATTTTGTCCCGAGATAAATTCCCACCTGCCATGTGGTCCGGGAACGTCAGATCCCCAGTCTCCTTGCAGCACGGATATTAAAATATTGTCAAAGAATATTGAGCTCCTTTGGGTCACAATCCTGTCACGGAACAACCTCTGAGCCTCAAATGCCACAATTTCCAAGACGTTATCTTGAGGTTTTTTTGAGGATCCTTAGGAGTAAGAGGACATTTAATCAGAGGGATATCCAGGTGTGAACTAAATACATTGACACATGCACTGAAATATATTGGAAGAGCAAAGGACTTACCCTTTAAAAGGTGAGGAATACATCCAAAATAAGAGAGAAGAAATTAGAGACAATCAGAAGAGAGTACAATACCCAGCTGACCAGCTTTAAAGACAAGTAGGAACCCTTTTCATTATGGAACAAGAGGCAAAACTACAACAACATATAACAGCAACAACCAGGTTTAGATATTAAAGCTAACTACACTGAAATACATTAGAAAAGTCTGCTACCAAATATGCGCTGTGATTTTAAAATTCACAAAGTGCAGCATGTATTTTAAGAGTGTTAAAAATACGCAACATGTGAACCCAGCCTAACCAGAAGCTGTCTATTACATTTTTTATCAGGAATTAGGCAACCCCTTTAAATAACATGTATTGATAGATATGCAACCCCTAGCAGTAGCTAAAGTGGTAAAAGGTAGCTGGTTATTTAACGTTATAAATCGTAAAAAAAACACTAGAAAAAAATATTTAAATTATAAATTAAATATATACATATAATATATATTATAATATAATATAAAATATATATAATATTTTATTATTATTATTGACCACAGGAGCCCAAAAAACATTTTCAAATTTTGTTTGTACATTACCACAAAAAAATTTTAAACAAAACAATCAGAAGTTAATTTTCAGTTTTAAATTTAGGGGTTTTAAAATATTGTATAAACATGTGAGGAACTAAAAAATTTTTTAAACACAATTCTTTCTTTCAGGGGCTCAAAATAATTGGACAAATTAAAAAATTGTAAATAAAATTTAATTTCTAATTTTTGGGTTGAAAACCCTTTGTTGGCAATGACTGCCAATCTTAACTAAAGACATTCCCAAACCTGTTTTTTTTCCCTTTTTTTAATCCTCTCCCAGGCCTTTTACGCACAGTTTCAGTTTTTGTTTGCTTGTGCCTTTAGTCTAAGTTTAGCTTTAAAAAGTGAAATGCTCCCAAATTTGGGTTTGAATAAGGTACTGACTGACCATTCAAGAAATTTCTTTGCTTAATAAAATCCTGGGTTTCTTTGGTTTATGTTTTTGGCATTGCCCCTCTGTATTATGAAATGCCGAGCAATCATTTGGGTGCATTTGGCTGATTTTGAGCACACAGTATTCTCAAATTTACTGCTGCTTCTGTCCGTGTAACATCCAAAAAACACTAGGGCCCAGTTCATTGGCAGCCATGCATTCCCGAGCCAAAACAATGCCTCCGCGTTTTTACGGTGATGGGTTATACTTTGGATCATGAGCTGACCGCGCCTTCATCAACTTTTTTCTTCCCCAAAACTGGGAGAAATTTATCTTGGTTTTTTCTTCCCAAAGATTGTTCTTTCCAAAACTGGTTTTTTTTAGCAAAACCAATCTAGCCTTTTCTTGAGGGTTAAAAAGGGCCTTTGGGACCGTTCAGGAACCCTCTGTATTTTCTTTTTTGCGTCTTTTCTTTATGGTAGATTTTTCCGCCACCTCCTGGGATGTTGTTTACGGGTTGGATGTTGTAAAGGGGTTTCTTTCACCATGGAAAGTATTTTGCATCATCTACCATGTTTTTCCTGGGGGTCCAGTCTTTTTTTATTCATGAATTTACCAGTGCTTTCTTTCTTTCTCAGTTCCCAAACGTAGATTTTTGCCACTCCTAATCTGTGCAATTTTCCGGATGGGTTTTTTTTTTATTTTTGCAGCTTAAAGGGTGGCTTTTTCACCAGATGGGGGGCTCTTTTTACCGCATGTTTTCTTCACACAAAAACCCTTTAAATGCAACACCACACCCCAATTTAACCCAGGCCTTTTATTTGCTTAATTAAATACAAAACAAAGGAATTGCCCCCACTGCCCCTGAAAAAGCCTTTGAGTCAATGTCCAATTACTTATAGTCCCTTTTAAAAAAAGGGGGCACATTTAAGAGCTATGTTTATAGCCCAAAAGAAAGCTAAAGTCTGACCTTTTATCCTGTCCGTTTTATAAACTATAAAAAGTTTGTCGACAAGTAAAAAAAAAAAAAAAAAAAAAAAGTGTCAGTCCAAATATAAATGGGCCCAACTCTGTGTGTGTAAAAGAACAGTAAAATATAATTATATATATAATATATATATATATATAAAATATATATATATATATAAATAAAATTTTTTAAAAAAAAAAAAATAGCAGCCCCAAAGAACTACATGAAAAATTAGAAAGGGTGCCAGCAGCAAAAGCTTCCGATACAAGGGGTTCCAAAAAACAGTGTAAAAAAAGTCCACAGCACTCCAAAATGTATTCAAGCAATAAGGTCGTTTATTCCTCCATGCTCAAAAGAGCGACGTTTCAGCTCCCTCACAGAGCCTTTGTCAAGAGGTTTGACAAAGGCTCTGTGAGGGAGCTGAAACGTCGCTCTTTTGAGCATGGAGGAATAAAAGACCTTATTGCTTGAATACATTTTGGAGTGCCGGGACCTTTTTTTACTCTCACTTTTTTTTACTATATAATATATATATATAATATATATAAATATTTATATATATATATAAAAATATATATATATTATAATATATAAAATATAATAATATATATTTTATATATAATAAAATATAGTGAATGAAGCAACCTGTACGGCAAAAAGTTGGGAGCATCAGAATTTGATCTCCCGCCAGCAAGAAATAAATTCTATGTAATATAATACAACAAGCCTGCTTACAAACACACATTGGGGCAAATTGTTTACACCTTTTATTAGTTGGCTTACTTTATGCCACTATCTGTGGCAAAATTTTGCTGAGTAGCAACGCACATTAAGTCATACCCCTTTCATCAAGACACTCCGCTTTTTAGACATAGACATGTCTAAAAACAGTCTGAAACACATTAAAAATGTGGTATAAGACATGCACGTTAGTATTTTGGCACAAATTGAGGCAGAATTGTGGCAGAATTCCTATAATAAATGTGATCCAGCATATTGAAAAAACTTTATTTAATATGTTTTTGGAGAACATGAAAAATAAGCAACATTTTGAGGGATATAGTTTTTAGGACATCCTATATGTCTTATGTACAGCAAAAAAAAATGTTATCTTAAAAAAAAAAAAATAATTATTTGTCGCCACAGTCTCAGAGCCACAACTATTTTACATTTCTGTCAACAAAGCTGTAATCTGACCTGTTCGTGCTCACTCTTCTGGTAAAAAGGGGTTCTTTTGCTTTAATAACCAATATGCTTATTATTTCTTATCTTCTGCTTTCTCCTATCTCATCATAGTGGCCCCACTACCTGCTGCTGCTAACATAAGAACATTTCTTTAGCTGGACAACTCCCCTAAATAATGTAAAATTTTATTTACATTTTTTGACATAAGAAAAATTTTTTAGTTGGGGAAGGGTATTTTATTTGCTTTTTATTAAAGCCATTGACTATGGCATCTAAGTGGTTAATGGCTGGGATTAACATCATCCCCGATTCCAGCAGTTGCAGCAGAGTATCAGATACAATCTATAGCTGAAACCTGTTCTGGATGGTGCAGGCTCATATGTATACGATGCATCTCGGGAAGAGGTTAATAATAAGTACAGACCATAAATATTCAGGCTGGGTTCACACCCTGGGGCAGATTTATCAATACTATCTAGCTCCTAGACAGTCTAAAATTAGACTACACGGTCTTACAATATGGCACATTTATCAGAGTGTTCCTAAATCTGGTGCATGTTAGTACTGTCTAGTCTAAGTTTACACCTTTTATAAATTGACTTTATGCCACTAACTGCACCAAAAGTTTGCCGCATTGTTTGGTGCACAGTGTTGCACACTAAAACACCCCCTTTAAATGAAGCCACACCTCTTTTTCTGAGGTCAAGCCGCTTTTGTCAGGGAAGCCACAGAAGTGTCTAGAAAATGTCTAAAACACATCATAAATGTGATGTAAAGCATGTACGACATTATTTTTGACACAAACGCTTAGACAAATGTGCCTCACTGTGTTTTTGCTGCATTTCGCGACTGCATTAAAATCTCATGTAGAAAAATATTCTAAAAAAAAAAAACACATCAAAAACACATGAAAAAAACTTTTGTTTTTATAATTTGCTTAAAAGGGTTTTCTCACTACACTGTTTCACCGAGTCACTTTGTCTCCTCAAGCTGTGGGTGGTTCTATAGCAGTGATTAGCAGAGTTAGCTTCTTTGTAACTACCTGAGTCAATACATTGACAAATGCAGATGTTAACTTCAGTAAACAAAAGGTACTGAAAACAATTGCTTGTTTGTAAACAGAAGCTAATCTTATTATACGCGCCTTCATCATACTTTTTTCTTTCCATCAATCTGGTAGAGATTGATCTTGGTTTTATCTGTCCAAAGATTGTTCTTCCAAAACTGTGATTATTTTTTTTAGCAAAGTCCAATCTAGCCTTATTCTTGAGGCTTATAAGTGGCTTGCACCGTGCAGTGAACCCTCTGTATTTACTTTTATGCAGTCTTCTCTTTATGGTAGATTTGTCCGCCTACATCCTGGAGAGTGTTGTTCACTGGGTTGGATGTTGTAAAGGGGTTTCTCTTCACCATGGAAAGTATTCTGCGATCATCTACCACTGTTTTCCATGGGCGTCCAGGTCTTTTTGCATTCATGAGTTCACCAGTGCTTTCTTTCTTTCTCAGGATGTCCCAAACTGTAGATTTTGCCACTCCTAATACTGTAGCAATTTCTCGGATGGGTTTTTTCTATTTTTGCAGCTTAAGGATGGCTTGTTTCACCAGCATGGGGAGCTCTTTTGACCGCATGTTTTCTTCACACAAAAACCTTCAAATGCAAGCACCACACCTCAATTCAACTCCAGGCCTTTTATTTGCTTAATTCAGAATGACATAACAAAGGAATTGCCCACATCTAGTTTGCTCTGGAGTGAGCTCACTCCATCCATGGTGACTTCACTTCCTGCTCTCTGTTCTAATCAGATAACAGAGTTATGGTCAAGGAGCCAGGTAACCATAAAAACCTGTGTGCACTCAAAGCACATAAAATCTCTGTTTTCTCATGACTAAAGTAAAATCAAAACACCAATGTACTTTAAAAAAAAAAGCCTTCAATTACCTGCCCCTACATGTTGAAAGCTAATTTTTGTAGTGAGAAAACCACTTTAAATGTGGAACACGTGAAATTTGGTTAATAAAAAAAACACATGCATTTTTGTGGCAGCAAGTGTTTTTGGTGTGTTCATAATAACGCAACACATAAGCCCAGCCTCACCAAACACAGAGCAGAGAAGTACAATAAAAAAACCTACCTCCAGTTAAGTTATATCTAAAAAGCCCAAGAATCCATTTTGTAAGGATACGGTGGAACAAATAATTCTATGATATCAAAAAAAACTTTACCGGACCTAAAGAAACATTAAAAAATTAGAGTTATAGGATACCAATTGTTGCAAATACACCAAAAAAAAACAAAAAAACATGTATATACATTTTCCTCCCATTTAATACAAGATGCATTTTAATACATTTTACTTTCAAAATTTAGCATGCATAGTGCTCTAAGAAACTGGTGTGCACATTTGCATCTAATTCAGTGTGAATTTCACTGGCATCTGCGGGCCCCCAACAAGTAGAATTTTGGGGCCAATGGAAGCAGACAAAGGGACCCGACCCCCTACTGAGTTCACTTGCTTTTTTTGGGAACATTCTCTTTTTTCATTTTTGCCCGACTCAGTTTTTTGTTTTTGGACCTTGTCACCTTGTTTTTCTTTCGGTTTAACCTCTGACTTTAACTTCTGACTCTTTTTCTGCTTTCCGTCTAGATAGATTTTCACCCCGCTAATCACTCAATCGAAACCCACAGCTGAATTTACTACTCCCTGTCTCTAACACGCTGGGCCCCCCGTCAAACAATATTTAAACTGAGGGGAAAGGTCCCTGGATCTGGCTGGCAGGGCCAAACACTCTGATGAAAATAGGATATCCTTAAGGCTGGGTTTTTAAAAGCTCCATTTTTTTTAACAATTCCAAATTCAAAAAAACGCATGAAAAAAAAAAAAGGGGGGCCTTTTCAGCTTGCTTTTTTTATTCAATTGAAAAAAAAGAGTAATTTTTTGAATGGGATATATTTGGATAGATAATTTACTGACAAAGATTTGTCAAAATTAAAACTGCCGATTTTTTTTTTGGAGACCAGCAACCCCAATGAAAAAGTAAAAAATTTTCCTTTTTTTAGAAATTTAAAATGTACATAAACATATATGGTATGTACGGCTAGAAAACGCCGGCGCTTTCAGGCTAAAGCCATTAGTAAAAGCCCTTGCAGAGCCAAAACACGTCCGTGTTTCCCCCCTTCATTGATACAACTTTTTTGTACTTTTTAATTTTTCAAAAAAAAAAAGAAAGTTTTTTTTTTTTTCCCTTTTCAACCAGAGTTGCTAGTTTGAAAAAAAAAAAAAAAAAAAAAAATATTTTTGCTTCACACGGTGTAATTGGGGGCCAATTTTTTGGGGGCGTAACTGCCTGCAATAAACCCAAAAGTACACCCCCCAAATACACTCTTTGGGGCTAGATAAGCAGCCTTTTCCCAAAAGGAATGGGGGCCAACAAAGACACTTTAAAAAAAGCTCGGGCCAGCACGTACTTCTAAAACAGCCGTACTTCTAAACACACATAATGCATGCCGCTAACCTGGCATTAAGCCGGGGTGAACCTCCTTACTGCCAGCCTGGTAAAAATTGAGAGGTATATTTTTTTTCCCTTCGCATAATTAGGCTTGGTGTGTGATAGCAGTTGTTAAAAGAGAGTAACCAATCAATGTTTTTATAATCCAAAAAAAAAAAAATTCTAAAATTTAAAATTCAACCCAAAAAATGTACGGTCATCCAAACCCCCCAAATTTTTTTTAAAGAAAGTGATGTGTGCAGCTGCAGGGGAAACAAAATTAGCAGTATGAAAAAACAAATGCTAACATCAAAGGAAATGTAAAACTATTTTAAAATGCATTTCTGTTACTTTGGACACATAAAAGCTTGGGGTTCTTAGCAACACTTTTAAAAACAAAACCTTATCCTAGTTTTGATCAAAAAAAATGCCTTAAAACCTCAACCAAGATTTTATGTGTCCTAATGAGGGAAATGTATATTAAAAAACTCATTTATTTCCTTTAATGGCTCTTAGCGTTTGCAAAACGCTTATATTTTGTTTCTTTTCATTGTGTTTAAAAATCCCAAAATGTGATTACGGGCATCCCCAGGTTACGAACAGGATAGGGACTGAAAAGGTTTGTTTTTAAGCTAAATTTTTTATGAAGTCGAACATTTAAAATTTATTAAATCTAACTCCACATAAAGTTTTTTTTTTTTTTTTGGTGTGCAGGGAAGGGTTTTTACATGTGCCCTTGTTAAGAAGATTTTCCCTAATTTTCACTCATGTACTCCTGTGGCATGGGGGAATTTGTCGTTCCACAGCCATGATTGCTGGGAACATGAACTACAAGTCCCAGCATCCCAAATTAAGCCCGTTTGTAATAGGGAACAGATGTAAGTGGGAAACGTGAAATGGGGGCTGCTTGTATATTGCTCCCACACCATGTGCACCTATGCTCACTTTTTTAAAAAAAGTTTTTGGATGTGCAAAGCCATATATTTTTTCTGTTTGTGTTTTGAGGAGTGGCTGCCCCCCTTTTTGGGTTTTTTGCTCTCCACCCCCCTTTCACAGGTTTTTAAATCAATGCGTGTACCTATAGCTGGTGCCTTCACTCCCGAAGTATGAAGGTCGAACAGGCCCAAACAAGGTAACGTTAGTGAAGGCCCCACCTGCATTTGGGGTCCCCTTAAGATTGGGAGGGGGCTAAGCAGTTTTGATAAAAATGTGAACTAAAAACCTAAAAAAATTTTAAATTAACCTAAGTACAGAAACTTTTGCAAAAATTCCCATGTTCCTTTTGATAATTTTTTTTTTGTTACAGTGTCACTGAATTGGAATGTTTATGTAATTTCTGCCACAATAGTGGCACCTAATTTTTAAAAATTTTTTTTTAAAAAAAATTTTTGGGTGTGCAAAGAAAAATATTGTTTTCCAAATTTTTCAAATTCAAACACAATAATTAATCACTTGTTTCAAACCTTTCCCAAAATATTTAAATGGGGCTTGCTGGGAATAAAAACGTTTAAATTTTATGCGGTACTGCAAGTGAAAAAAAAACCCCCAAAAACCCCCGTAAAAAAACACCCTCAATCACTTGTAGGGATACCTGTTTAGCCAGAAGGGCGGCAGCAGAACATTAAAGGGAAATTCAACCCAACCTCAGCTTATTCCAAAATACAATTGAAATGGGCAAATGGGGTATTAGGAAGAGAAAACAACAAACTTTGGGCAGAGGGTTCAAACATGAAGCCTTTTTGGGCATCACAGTTCCCCCCTTTCAATACAGAACAAACATGACACTCCTCAGTAAAAATGTTATATGAAAAAGTCAGAATGGGATCTTATTTTGATGATTTGGGAAATTTTAAGGTGAAGTTGCACTAAATTCCCACAAAATACAATGCAATACACAAAGGGGGTTTTAAAATGAATTGCACATAGCAATTTTTTTATTGTCGACTTCAGAGCATGCCTATTTTTGCAAAATGAAAAACTGCATCAAAACCCACTATAACACCGCATTTTTTGCAGTAGTCTCATGTTGAATCCCAAGTATCAGTGCAAAACCTAACAAAAGAATGTCAAAGTATAGCACGGTTTTGCAAACAATCACAGAAATACTTACCTGTTCATATACTTGAACCCTTTCCCGCTAACTGGTAATTTAGATATAGAACCCCATATTGGGTGTTTCTTTTAAATTTTGAGAAGAACTGGCTCTAAATATGAGCACATATTGTTTGCAGTTGGCTCGTTCGGGATAGCTGCACACAGGATTAAAAAAAAAAAAAAAAACAAGTAAAAAAAAATGTAAATATCCATCAAGTGAAATATTAAAAAATGAACATGAACATGAACATGTTATTTCCTGACAAAAAGTAGGGGAAAGGGGGAAAAGGGGAAGGGTTGTATTTTCTGAATCTACTTAGATAACTTTCTGTCAGGGAAATATTGATAAGGGAAAGGGAGCTTAATGGCATTAAAATTTGGATAAGCCAAAAATTTAGATAGGGGCAGGTCCCAGAGGTGGGAGCTGAATTTCATTTTTAAAAAGACCCAAACCTCTCTGGGTGGGCGATTCTCCAAAAGAAATGAGTGGGGGTTTCCCGTAAAGCCCAAAAATTAAAGAATAACCTTATTCAATAAGGATCAAGGGTCATCTTTTTTCAGGTCTAAATTAAAATTCTTCCCAGGACAGAAACAAGCTACTTAGGGCCCCAAAACATGTTAAACCGAATAAAAGTCATCTGTTATACTCACCTGGATCTTCTTTGGGTAAGTGGATACAATACAAAAATTTGTGTCTCCCATAACTATAAAATATCACTTTAATTAAATAATTATTAAAAAAGACACAGAAAAGAATACTTACCCACCTAACCTAACAGAAATACAATAAAAAATAGCCCACCCATAAAGGGGAATCGCCCCATAAGGGGGGCCCCTTCACAACCCTGCCCCTTTTAAAAAAAAAATCCTAATTACCTTCAAAATATGAAGCAAGAAATTGAGTAGTAAATTTTCCCTAAACAATCAAGAAAAAATGTAAGTACCAAATACACAAAATACAGCTGAAATAACGTTGATGACAACCTACATCAAATGTAAAAAGCCAAAAAAAGGTATACATCCTCTAAACAATAAATAAGAGTGAATAGTAATGATATCAGCCCACATAAAACATATAAAGGTGTCACATAAATCCCTGAAATGATAAATCAATGTCAATAGATCAATTCCATTGTCTACACAATGGCTTTTGGTTGAAATTTCATTATGAACATAAAACTTCTTGAAAATTTTTTTAAATGCACTAAAATGAGAACATCTATT
This sequence comes from Phyllomedusa bahiana, assembly GCA_025379985.1. Lineage (NCBI taxonomy): Eukaryota > Metazoa > Chordata > Amphibia > Anura > Hylidae > Phyllomedusa > Phyllomedusa bahiana. The sequence goes on along the minus strand of JAODAL010000624.1, from coordinate 91,362 downwards.
AACTTCAGAATGAAGTTGCTGATCTCTAACAAGGAGCTTAATGTCAAAATTCACAGCAGGTGTTTCATCCCTGAATCACCCAATAAATTAAGGGGATCAATTTGAATTAGGATTTAAACAGTCCTCCTCATCATGCTGCTCATATTTTGACATCATGAAACCAAGGTCATCGGTGTGTGACTTAGCCAAAGGACGTCCACTTCTTTGTCTTTCTGTGACTCTTCCAGTCTCTCTGTATCTCTGTTGCCACCTGATAATTACACTCTAAGCTGAGTAACCACTTCTGTCTGAGAGCATCCTGCTGTGAATAGCATGATGAGGAGGACTGTTTAAATCCCAATTCAAATCGATTCCTTAAATGTATTGGTGATTTAGGGATCAAACACCTTTTGTGAATTTTGTCATAAAGCTCCTTGTTAAACATCAGCAAGTTGTGAAAAAAGTACTGAAACACTGAGCAGTTGGACATGTACATTCTAAAGTTAAGAGATGGTCTCATTTAGTTCCCTTAAAAATGTTCAAGAAATTTTATGTTCATCCTGAAATATCAACCAAAAGCCAAATATCCCTAACTTTTTGTGAGTAGTGTATATATGGTTTACACATCATATTATAATAAATATGTACAATCAGACAACACAACTAGTAAAATACTTACTCGACTGCACATATCCGGACCACAGAGGTAAATCTTGTTGTCAATTTATGCCGACCAATGGTGCCACCAGCAGACATAGATGCCACAATCTGAATGTTTTCTAGGCCAACCCATTCCAAGTTATCATCATAAAAGCCGTTATAAGTCAGAACCTTAAAACAACAAAAATATAATGGATCCCAAGCCATGAAACCAACGAGCAGCTTAAAGTGTGCTTCCACCTCAGACATGGTTATATTGATAGGATATCCTATACATGTCTGATGATGTGTGTGGCTCCCACCGCTGGGGCCAACACCTATCCGCAAAACGGGCCCTCAAAAGTCTATGCCATGAATGTCTAAGATCGAAAGACCCCTGCAAAAGCCAAAGATGTCACAGTCGAGCAATTTTGAGATGAAAAAAAAGATGTTATTGATTATAAATGTACATTAATTGTAAGGGTAAAATGCACAAGGGACAGATAAGCTGCAAATCTCCCACTAGAGAAGCAGCAGTATGTCAATTTCTGTTTTGGATTTATCTCGGATTTTCTCTATTAACTTTAATAAGGAAGTCAAAATCCCCCAAAAAAACTTGCACTGAAATTTTGTTTTGAAAACTACTGCAGAAACACTGTGGATCTGCAGCAAAATCTTCAATTGCAGAGAATCAACACACTAGTGAAAATTAAATATAAAAATTGCACCATAATTCTGGTGAAATTTGCGTTAAAAAATACCGCTGTACACGCTTTACACCACTTTTATTATGCTGTTCAGAAAGTTTTTAGATACTACTGTACCACATCTGACAGAGGTAAGCGCTCAGGTCTCCAACACATACAAACTAGCTGGCAGGCTAAGGTGACGTCACCTAGCCTACGGGGGTCTGTCCAATTCATCAGAGCTGAAGGAAGTCGTGTGTTCTTCCAAAACGCGTTGGTAGTTTTGTATCGGTGAGGCCCCCGTAGGCTAGGTGGCGTCACCTTAGCCTGCCAGCTAGTTTGTATGTGTTGGAGACCTGAGCACTGCCGGCCGGAGAGCTGGATCAATTCAAACACAAACATTCCTTACTTTGTCAGTGAAGTGGATCGCTGTGGATATCGGATTATCGGATGCAGTTTATTGAAGGCGCTTTTAGGTATGTTTCATGTGTTCTTGTAATCTTCTGGTGCTTTTATGTGTATTTTAAAATGACCTTTTGGAGTGATATACGGAGTTGATTGGCATAGAAGAGCTAATCATGGATTTACCACTATTGGATCAGGTGGTTATCATTGTTTAAATCAATAGTGATTTTTGAGCTTTTTCTATTGCCTGGAATATTGCTATATTGAGGGAGATATGTAGAAGAGTTAGCGCTGGTGTCATTCGTTCTTACGTATAATTAGTAATTAAGTTTGGGAAGCAGGCAGAGTAGTCCCTTGACATTTTTTTAAAGCACCTCTCTTAGTTGCGCTTGAGCTTTATTTTTAACATTTGACTTCAAAGACAATTGGCACACTGGATTTTATTGAGGGGTATGAAACACAGGAGGCTGAATACACTTACTACTTGTGTTCTTTTCACATAAAATATCATAAAATACATTGTTGCTGTAATATAAAAATAAAAACAATTCAAAGGGGGGGAACCTTCTGCAACCCACTCAAGGGCGGGCCCTAATTGGGAAAGGGGCTGGGGCAATTGGGAACATTCCAACCATCTCTCTTTTAAAAATCGAAGTTTTTTGGGGACTCATTTTCCAAAAAGGTGCAGCCCCAGAAGTGGGACCTCGCCTACAATAGGATGGCATTTCCATTTTAAGCCTTTAACTTTGCTTTGGAAATACCCTTTTTTTTTTTTTCAAATTGAAATTTTTTTATAAATTTTTTAAACATAGGTAAAAAACAATGAACATTATCTTTACCAAATTTTTTTCCACATACAAGCCTAACAGAATCACTAAAAAAAAGACATGGAGAGATCATTGAAGTCCCAGTTATTAAAAAATTCAAAGGTTCTACGGAAAAAAACTGCGATTTTTAGAATTTCCATGTCCGAATTTAAAAAACATTAGAATAAATTTTTTTAAGTCATATAAATTTAGGTTTCCCCCTAAAACATAAACGGGGGATCACAGGGGACGAAGGGGAGAGACGTGGGGGTGGGGGGAAACCACAGGGGGGGGGTCTCGAGGGAGGGTTTAGAGTCATGTGGGGTGCAGGTGCAAAGACACCCCCAGCCCAAACCATGCTTCTAAAACGGGTCTATTCATCATGTAAGGAGGCCGTCAATATTCCAACGCCTGATCTCCACCACTCGGGGCAAAGGTCCTCTGGGGCGGGGGCCTGTTTGGCGCCATCTCCCCGAAATCAGGCACCTGGCCGCCGTTAGAATGGTAGCTTTAGGCAAAAATCACTTTGGGAAACCCCTTACTGGGCCTTCAACGGGTAGGTTAGAGATCAAAGGAACCCAGGGCAAACCCTGTACGGAATCCTGTACTTGAAACCAAAACCTTGAGCTTTTGGAAAATCCCAAAAGATTGGGGAGCCCCCGAGGGCAGTGTACTCCCAACGGGACTGGGGCAGTGGGGATTCCACTTATCGGACCCAGAGTGTGGTACCAAAAGAGGAGTATTTTATAAAATTTTTCCCCATAGTTGTCAAATTGAAGACTTGGCTGCAGCCCTCCATATAGCTTCCACCCCGGTGGGGGATGTCCCTGCCCAGGTATGATTCCCATTTTCCCTGTACCTAGTGTGGGGGCATCGCGGGAAACGGGCTGAGAGAATGGTGAGAGCCCGAGAAAAGCCTCTAGGAGGGGCTTGCTTTACATTTTTTCCCTCAAATCGAGGGGAGCGGATAACGTCACGTCCCAAAACATAGAAAACAAAAGATTGATTCTGAAAAGAAATGGAACCTCACTTTCTGGAGTTGATAGTCTCTCTGGAGGGCTAAAAACGGATCAACTCCGATCCCACCCCTCAATATCTACGAAGGGGAAATAGACCATGCCCCACCCAGGGGCCCAAAACCGTCTCGACGAACCATGGGCAGCAGGGGGTGCAAAAAAAAAGGGGGCCCTTTGGGGATCCCAGGGGCTAAGTGGAATCTTTTCTTACAGGGGTTCCAGATCTTTTGGTAAACCTAATGGGGGCCCAAACGGGTACCCCAATTAGGAAAGGGGTCGGGATGCCAGAGGATGCATTCGATGGAAGGAGCGAGCCATATTTTCCAACTCCATCCATTTGGAGTACGCTTGGAGGGTAGCCCATCCGGAATGCGGCGCGGGTGGGATCCCTAGTATAGGAGGACTCAGGGACGGCTAACCTCCTTTCGTCCGCTGGCCACATACCTCTTGGCAACCCACCTACCTCTTCCCAATAAATCTGGGGATGGACGCCTGGACAAACGCACTCTCCAAAGGGGCCGCAACAGGGAGGGTTTCGAAGAGATAAAGAATTTGGGTAAAATAGCATTTTAACAGCGCTTTTCCTTCCGAAGAAGGAAAGCGGGAAGAATGCCATTTAGAAAGCAAAAATTTTTTATCTCTTTGAAAACGGAGGAAAATTTGCGCCATAAGTGAGCCAATGGCATAATCTGTGTGCCCAGGGACTTGAGAGAGTGTGGTTGCCACTTAAAAAGGGGAAATTGCCCTTTAGAGAAGCTAAGGCCTCTTCAGGATATTTTTGGGGGGGGCTTCTTTTTAGTGGGGTTTCTTTGTACCCAGATAGGGTTCCAAAAATCGGAAGGGGGTGGACGGGCCTACGAGGTATGCTCCAAGAGCGTTAAGAGTAGCACAGCGAAAAGGGCAGTTTAAACTCCCCGTCTCTAAACCCCATACCCTTAATGTCAGGATTGGCTCGGATGGCGGCCGCAAAGGGGCTCAAAACAGAGCGCAAAAGGACGGAGACAGCGGCACCCCTTTCCTGGGGCCATTAGGATCGGGAAGGGTTTTTCCCATGTACATGGGGAGTTAAGACGCAGTTTTCGAACCAATAAGCCCCCTTTCCCCTTCATAAATGAACCCGAGAAACCCAAAAGCCGATATGTTTCAAAAAGAAACGGCCACTTAGCCAAACAAAGGCCCTTTTCCCGTCCAGGCCAAGGGGAGGGGCCGCCCCGACTGATGATTAACCATGTCCCCCCAGGGCAACTACCCTCGAAATTTTCCCCCCCTTGCCGAAAAAATGGAACAAACCCCCCCTGTTCTTTGTGGATTATCTGGGGGGGCCACTGGTTTAACCTATTTCTAAAATTTTCGTGTAATTTTCAAGTCCGAATTTTAGGGGGGCAATCGGTCGTAGTTGGGCTATCTGCAGGACCCTACCGACTTTTGGATGGGGTGATTTGGGGGAAAGAGACAAGGAGTCAGGGATAGGAGCCCTTCCATAAAAAAAAATAGAGCTGTAAAATATGTGGGGTAGGGTCAGAGTAAACCTTTTAAAAAAAAGGGACGGGAGACCATCAGGCCCGGTGCTTTGCCCGATTTTTAAGGGGTTTTATGACCTTAGTACTCCCCATGTAATAGGGGGCCCCCGTGAGGCTAAAGCCTCCTGAGGAGGGGGTCAGTGACAGGGGCCCAAAAAGCCGCATAAGTTTTTGGGGTCATCCCTCTGTGGGGGGAAGTCGAAAGGGGAATGAGAGAGTCAAAAAAAAGTTAAGAACAATTTAGCTATGGATTTGGGGCGTATCTCAAGGTTTCCCTCCCATCTCTGAGGGCTTGGGGCATAGAGTTCGATGGAAATACCCTTTTAATATGCAACACTGTGGACTCAAAAAAAGACCACAAATTTTTCTTCAAACAACCCAAATAATAGTGTTTAAAATTTTAAAATAGACCGAAACTGAACCAATTTTCATAAGCTAATCCCTGATAATTTTTTCACATGGTTAAACTGCAAAGTTTACACTGTTTTATTATTAGAGTTTAATAAACGTGTCCCATTGCAGTTTCATCACATTGCATAATTCCAAACCCAAAAACCATTGCAAAAAAAATCTCACCCCAAAAACCCCACTATTGGTGGGACATTTACATTTAATTTTTTTCTGCTGCAATCCAACTTTTCTGTCCCATTTACAGGATCCCTTAAACTGTAACTAATGAAAAGTAACAGCGCTTCAGAAGGCAAATATATGGCTAAGAGGGCTCTTGTGCTTTATAGTAGGCACCCCAGATTAGGTTAATCATATAGTCATGAAGTAACAGCTGTTACCTTACTCATTTTAGGTCCTCAGTTTTGCTTACAGGGGGTTGTCACCTTCCCTTTTTTTAAACTAAATTACATAGGCTGAAAAAAAATCAAAAAAGAAAAAGCAATACCCACTTCTGACGCATTGCTGGTTCTCTGCTGGTCTACTGTATTCTTCCGACTTTGGCAAAACAACCAATCACAGGTTGCAGCTCTTACATGCCACTGCATGCCGCCACTGTTCGAAAAAGTCAAGGCTTCGAAGGGTGAGGTTTGGCAGGGACCATGACATCACATAACCTTCCAATCTGCCAAAGCCCAAAGACGATAGAAGGGTGGCGGAGAGCGCCAGGAGGCACATCGCTGAAATGAGCGGCGTGTCAGAGGTGATTCTTTTTTTCCTTCCAGCCTCAGCGACATATTTTACAAATATAAAAACAGGGGAGGTGGACAATCCCTTTAAGACATGTTGTAAAACAGTGAAAGATCCACAGCACACCTCAATAACGCAATCGGTATTTTTATTTCAAACGTACAAGAAGACAGGTCTCCAGAGGGTGCCTCCATTCCCCCATAGTCAGACAATTCTGATGAAGGCCTCACCGGCCGAAAACGTTCAAAATAATTGCGTCTGAATTATATATACATAATTGCTGTCGAAAAAAAAATTACTCTGGAGACCTGTCTTCTTGCACGTTTGAAATAAAATGACTATCACTGATTGCATTATTGAGGTGTGCTGTGGTTCCTTCACAGTTTTATGGTTTATGGGACTAGATATCCCTTCCACAATCAACCCATGAACATCCTATATCTCTAAGTGTGCGACATCATTCCACTTTAAGACATGTTGTAACCTGAAAGTTAAAACGGATGGTAGACACCACTTTCCTGAGGAAGATCCTGGTGACTATTATTAAAATAAGGAATACAATATTAAAATATTATTAATATTAAATTAATATTAATTCATATTAATATTAAAATAAGAATATTATTCAAATAAGGTTGGAGAGTCGACTTGTTTTAGACCTAAACTAACTTCATCCTCAGGAGAGAGACAGAGTTAGCTCAGGTACAATACATGTTAATCCTAAATGTCATCTCTGATACTCACTTGGATCTTCTTTAGATAACTGGATTTCTACACAACATATATAATGTGGAAACATCATATATAAAAACATGTAGCATCCTTTTTAGTGTGTGCTTTCTAAAAGGTAGAGTTTAACATGATATATGCTTACATAACGGCAGTCCATAATTTTTCTCACCTGCTGTAGAAAAGCTACCAGTGTGTTGGTGCCCCATTTATCTGGTTTGGGAAGGTTTATGTCTTTCAGGTACAGAACCAATCTCTCACAGTCCTTCGGTCTGTACACTCTGCCTGTGTTAGTGCTGATTACTAGGCAGGTCTGAGTTAGCTTCTGCAAAACATGGCGGGATGTAGTCTGTGCACTGCAGTGAACCGTGGCAATGTGAGTAGATCGGAGCTGAGAAAATGCATAGCGAAGCAACATCCTAAAAATACAATTAAACAGTTATAGGAAGGTACACACCACGGTCACATCCAGGCTGGGGAGTACTGTAAATTATAACACTGCCACAAGCCTTACCCCTTCCCACAACCCTCTGGTCCCACCAATATGAAGGGTTGTTTAGTGTCAGAGCCCAGCCATGGCTTGAAGTAGTCCAATCCTCTCTGAATGTCCGGAGTTCTGATAACTGGAAGAGCCTGGGGATTTTTGAAGTCTTCAATGGTTAAATTTTCAGGCTTCTCAAAGCTGTAGGACGTTAGTCGACCAGTTTTATCGTCATAACATGTATCCAATGGTTTGCGGGGATCAGGGGGAGACTCCCGGGCCCAACTGAAAACCTATAGAAAGTTTAAACATATAACTGGATATCGAGTTATTTATGGTTTGCAGTTATAATTAATTAATAACCCCCCAAAAAAAATAATCCAGTTTTCTTATTTATAATCCCCTTCTCTGCACCTGCTTCAGCTCTTTTTTTCGCTACTTTATGTGGTCGTCCCATTCCCCGTGCCAATGTTGTTTCATATATTGGTGTCAGATGCCATCTACTCCCAATATATTTATCCGTTATTTACCTCTTTGGCAAAGTCATTTCTGGACTTCATGTTCAGGTTTCCTCCAAGACCACGGATCAGACTAATGATGAACTGACTCCGATCAGTGCAACCATGAAGGTGAGAGAGACCATTCAAAACTGTTCCAATCAGACTGGTCTCCACCACAAAGTCATTCTATGAAAATAGGATATAAATAGGAAAGTCACATTAGCATTTCATATACAGGTCTTAGGACAAGAAAGATCCACACTATAATTACTATGATGATGGTAACAGTCACCATAAAATAAGCAATACAATACCAGTAATAAATCTTATTTTTTACATATTTAAACTGTCCATACATACAAGTAATTTAGGTGTTGAAGAAAAGTTAGGTTCTCTTAAGGCTGAGTTCACATGCTGCATGTGTTTTGTTGTGATTCTCAACTGCATTAAAAACACATGTAAAAACAGATAAAAAAAAGGCAAGCAATAAAAATACTTGCATTTCCAAAAACCACATGCATTTTTTTAATGCAGGTGGTTTTGCAATTAACTCTAAATTTGGAACACAGGTAAATTTGAGTTCATTAAAAAAAAAAATAAATAATAATTTTTTTTTAAAAAAAACACGTTTTTCACTGCTTCTGTTTTTGCTGCATTTAAAAAAACACTCTGTGTGAAGTTAGCCTTAGGTTAATACTCCTTTTTTCCTCACGTACAGCATACAAGCCAAGAAATGCTTCCATCATACATATCCATTGTATTAAAAGGACATAATGTGCCCCGCATACGCAGAGCGAATGTTCTTGCTGTAAGTTCAGGGTGGTACAGGTCAGTTTACCTTTGTTTTTCTCTGTATTGAAAAGCACAGTCAACTATACTTTGTTATACAACAGAATACTGCAAGAAAGTATATTGCTGCATAAATGATTTAAAGCAAGTTAGAGGATGTTTACAAGACAGAACTCTATTTTTTGTGTGGCAGATTTCACCATGTATTGGGACTCTGATTACCCACATTCAATTTTGTAATGCAATTTCCATGCTGTAATCACGAAGAATAAGTGACCGCTTATTCTGCACAGAATCCATGCGTAATATTCCGCAATGTGAACTGCAAATCCCATGCTATTCAAGCTATGGTGCAGATTAACACTAATACAATGGGAAGCTTTCTGTGCAGATTTTATATGGATTTCAGTGCAGAATCCACTTGCTCTCTGCAACAGAACTGTCTGCGTGAACAGGCCCTTAATGGGCAAATAAATGTACACAGTGGTGCCAAACATTTGGTGCATAACCTGTGAATATTTGTCGACATCCAAACAACAAAAAAAACATAAGAACAAAGTAAAAGGTATAAAAAAGAGTGGTATAAGTATAGGGTTCCAACTGAAAAAAAGAAAAAAAAATACTTTGGAGCTTAACCCCTTAAGCCAAACGCCTGAAAAGTAGTGAATGACCAGAACATTTCTTTGGTTTTTGCCTCCTTGCGTTTCAATAGTTGTAACTTTTTTATTTTTCAATGACGCAGTTGTATGAGGCCTCATTTTATTCGAGACAAGTTGTACTTTATGGGGGAATAGTTTAAAGAGAACCTGTCACATAGTTTTTGCCCCCCTTGATGAGGACAGTAGAAGCTAGTGTCAGACCTGCTGTTTCCAGTGCGGTGTCCCTTATTCTGTAAGATGCTGTAGTTTTTGTGTATTTAATGCTCAAATCTGCAGTTTTCAGCCCGAAGAGTCATTCGAAGAGTCCTTCAAGAGTCATTTTTTCAAACCCGGTCAATCGGAGGGTAGCCCCCCCCACCTCAACTGACAAACCTATTACTTTGAATAGGTAGAAACATGTGAATAACTGCCAGTGGGCGGAGCTAGCCTTTGGTGGGTGGAGCTAACACTTGCTCATGAATAAGATTTAAGGGGTAAATGTTCTAAAATGTCTGCATCTTACAGAATAAGAGACACAGTGCTGGAAACAGCAGGTCTGACACTAGCTTGTGCTGCCCTCAGCAAGGGGGGCATAAACTATGTGACAAGTTCCCTTTAAGTTCACTTTAAAAAAATGTAAAACATTTCTGCAATTATTTATAACTTTTTTTTTTTTACACTATTCACATTTTACACTTAACTTGTTAGATTAATTCTACAGGTTATTACAGTCATGTGGATACCTAATATGTGTAGTTTTTTTTGTGTGTGTAATGCACAATTATTTTTTATTAAATAATTTTATTTTATTTTTTTTTACACTTTTCATGTTTTTTTACTTTTTTTTTTTAATCCCAGGAAGGGAGAACGGGTTACTTTTTTTTTTAAAAATGTTTATTATATAATATTAATATATAAAAATTTTATATTTATATATATAATTACTTATAATGTTTAGCATATTCATATATGCTAATCATTATAACTGTGTAAGTCTGAACAGGACAGTCAGGGCCTACAGTCTGCCCTGTCACTGGCTTTTACACAGACAGTGGGCTACTCTAGGTCCCCAGGGCTGACTGTGCAGCCCTTCCCTGGGGTCTGTCGGGGCACCGGGGGTCCCGATCACCTCAGAGCGGGGGAAACCCTTGATTCCTGCGGGGGACGTCCGCGGGGGAATCGAAAGGGGTTAAAGCACCGGGAAGGCAGGTTCCCCCCCCCCTGATGCTTGCGGGGGCTGCGCTGGGGCAGGCTGTGTATACAGCCCCGACGTCAGGGCGCGCGGCGCCCGGGGGCCCCCAAACTCCAATGTCTGCAGCAACGTCAAAAGACATCGCGCAGACGAACCCTGAAAGCCCCCCGTCAAAAGAGGTGGGCGGTCGTTAAGGGGTTAAATTTCATTTTTGGGTTGCACCGACAGCCATTTTAATGGACTGTCCGTGGACTACTATGCACTAGTGTAGCATGAATCCGAGACAGGATAGTCACTAAACACCATACAAAAAGGTTGCAGTTTTAGAGGTGTACTCCTAGCAATCATTGAGTTGTCATAGGGAGAAGGGGCAAGCAAGCCTGACAGTATCCTAGCTTTACCTTTAATTTACTGTCAAACGTTCTCTCTTCACATCAAATTAAATTCTATAGTCAAATTCAGGACGTACGTTTCTCATGCTACATCGTAACAGACAGCTCAATGCCATTTATCCAGAGGGAGACACATTTTATTCCAGTCAGCCATTCAAGTATTTAACATGCTACAACTCCGCACAGGCAGCGGTGGCTTCAGGTAAGAAGTCTCATTACAAGCACTGAAGAGTTTCACCCACGGCCAATTTCATTTTGATCAGTACTTTAAAATATTCAGCAATCACCTTTTTTCCTGTAAGGTTTATGAAAAGAGCGCTGACTGTTAATTCGCAGGCAGCTCGTGATACACAGACAGTAGAATTAGCCTCAGCAGGCAACAATTGCTCATTTCATTACAATATTACAACTTTGAAGCCTGAAGTTATACTTATTCCTTCCACTTGCATACTCGCCGAGAACACATCAAACTATTTAATTCTGTCACAGCCGGCAGCATGGAAAACGACAGTATTTCATACTTCCACTGCCAGCGGGGCATCTAATATACTGTCAATGACCCAGAAAAGACATTAAATGAATAACCGCAAATATTTCTTGGTAATGCACCTGTTTAAGAACCCAATTTAAAGCCTTCTCAAAATAGTCTCCAATCCAGTTCTCCAAATTATGCCTATGTGTTTCAGGCTGTCCCCGGAGCCATGAACGGATCAGAGAGTTCAGGTCGGTGTTTTCATCACTTTTTAGGAAGAAGGGGAAAAAAAAGCCACAGTTAATTCATTACAGATAGCACTGCATTAAATAGATGAAGAGGACTAGTCCCTGTGGGGCTAACAAGATTACCTTAGGAATATCATTCCCATCCTGGATATGGTGGCCGGAGACGCGCTGCTCAAGTCATGAGTTTCAAACACAAAATTTACATTGGGACCAAATTGAATCCTCTCCCCACTGGGCATAGTCAGTAGGCGGTTGTCATCCAGAACAGAGTTTAAGGATTCAATCCACTCAGGGTCAATGTCCCCATCACAAAATTACCGGGGCTATTTCTATGAAGAGTCATAAGAAAATAAAACAGAGTGCAAACACATAGTGTAGATAGATAGACAGCCAGACAGAATGAATGAATGAATGAATGAATGAATGAATGGTGTCCGCTACTCAGCACCAATTTTTGGTTTAAAAATTATTAGCATTATCTGAACTGGTAAATTGGCTCTTAGACTGCACAATAATGGTATGTTCACATCTAATCGGCATACAAATAGGTTTAATAGACCAAGCACAGTGTATTTGTCATTACATTCTGTCTGCATTATACTGGTGTACTTCTTAGTTTTGGGACAGTGGTCGTGATTTGCTCTATTCTACACCACAAATAATACGTATACTCGTGTAAAAAAGACCAAACGTGGTCACAAGAAGACTACACCAGGTGTTCTGAAGCCTATGGATATACCACGGTATACATCAAGAGGAAACCTTTTGGGTAGTTTATGCTGCCCTATCTAAGAGCAGGATGTGGTAGAGCAAGTTAAGCCCAGCTTTGTGACATCTAGGGTTATATGATAGAGGGAGAGAGGCTGAGCTTTGTGACATCAAGGGTTATATGATAGAGGGAGAGAAGCTGAGCTCTGTGATATATAGGGTTATATGATAGAGGGAGAGAAGCTGAGCTCTGTTTTTTACAGGGTTATATGATAGAGGAGAGAAGCTGAGCTCTGTGATATATAGGGATATATGATAGAGGAGAGAAGCTGAGATCTGTGATATATAGGGTTATATGATAGAAGAGAGAAGCTGTGCTCTGTGATATATAGGGTTATATGATAGAAGAGAGAGAAGCTGTGCTCTGTGATATATAGGGTTATATGATAGAGGTTGTGAGCTCTGTGATATATAGGGTTATATGATAGAGGAGAGAAGCTGAGCTCTGTGATATATAGGGTTATATGATAGAGAAGAGAAACTGAGCTCTGTGATATATAGGGTTATATGATAGAGGGAGAGAAGCTGTGCTCTGTTTTTTACAGGGTTATATGATAGAAGAGAGAAGCTGAGCTCTGTGATATATAGGGTTATATGATAGAAGAGAGAAGCGGAGCTCTGTGATACATAGGGTTATATGATAGAAGAGAGAAGGTGGGGTCTGTGATATATAGGGTTATATGATAGGCGGAGAGAAGCTGAGCTCTGTGATATATAGGGTTATATGATAGGCGGAGAGAAGCTGAGCTCTGTGATATATAGGGTTATATGATAGAGGAGAGAAGCTGTGCTCTGTAATATATAGAGTTATATGATTGGAGTAAAAAGCTGAGGGAAAACTAAAACAGAAAGTGTATGTACTGCTTATCCTGTCCACATGCAGAAATTGAAAATTTGCTTTGTACACACACTAATGCAGAGAAAGCTGTAAATCACTGTATTTGGGTGGGGAAAGCAGGACTTATATCATCACATAAGGTGTTCGATCATGATTTTCTCTGCTTTTTACTCAGGAATGCTGCTCCATATCATATAAACCTATACAGGTAGTCCCCGGGTTACGAACGGGATAGGGACTGTAGGTTTGTTCTTAAGTTGAATTTGTATGTAAGTCGGAACATGAATATTTATTAAACATAACTCCAGCACAATTTTTTGTTTTGTTTTGGATAGTGCAGGGAAGGGTTTTTACATTTTTTTTGTTGGAACTACATGTGCCAGCATGCCCCATAAGTCTCCGTTTGTAACTAGGGGACAGATGTAAGTCGGAACAATGTAAGTCGGGGACTGCTTGTATATCATAGAGCTCAGCTTCTCTCCTCTATCATAAAACCCTATATATCACAGAGCTCAGCTCCTCTCCTTCTATCATATAACCCTATATATCACAGAGCTCAGCTCCTCTCCGTCTATCATATAACCCTATATATCACAGAGCTCAGCTTATCTTCCTCTATCATATAACCCTATATACATAATGCCGTGCTACAAGTAGCTATCCATTCGAAGCATTCCAGCGCTCTGATATTCGCTATAACAGCTCTATTGAGCAGTACACACTATACCTCAATATATTTAAAAGGTATATTTATTGTGCACATATAAACTTAAAAGTTGTAAAACAATAAACACAAATAAAAATATATAATCCCTAAAAACTCAACGCGTTTTGCGCACCTCTAGTGCGCTTCATTAGGAGTAATGACCTTATAGACTAATGTCATATTTATACTGAACTCTTATGGTAGTGGACCAACCCATTTCAGATCGCTATTCTCCTCCCCTTGCATGGTCGCATATTGCACTCATATATATACATTACAGTATAGCGTATTACAGTCCCAAACTATAAATTATTTTACACATCTCACCAGGAAGACTAAATACCTTAATCTGTTATGCAAACGTGGGTACGAGGACGCCGGTCTCCGTCTCCATGATAGTGGGCGGAAGTGCGTCACCGTCACAAGACACTTCCGCCCATACTAGCTCCGCTCACACCGGCGCCCATTGCGCACGCTTGGCAGCGCGTGATGGGCGGAAGTTAACGTTTCTTTGCTGAAACGCTTCCGCCCACACTAGCCGTGCTCTCGCAGTGGCTTACCGTGCATGCTCGGTGCATTGCGCACCCGTCGGGCGTTTCTATAGCTCCTTGCTGTAATCGCGCTTGCGACCCTAGCACCCTCCACCTACTTACTGGAAAAAATTGTTTAATATTATACTGAAAATATCCTGCTACCTAATAAATTCTATATACATTCTGCAAAAACCCCATCATCGCAAGGGGACTTTTTTACTATTGAATTATTTATATAGATCCTAAAAAACACACTCCTTTTTATCAACTCTACATGGATTTTGTAAAATTGTTTCTTTATTTATAGGGCTTGTAATCTATTAGGGACATTTTCGTGTATATAATCTATCGGTTGTAGTTTTAGATGCTACCCATTGTCCCTTATGTGTTTCCTGTATATGTCTACGTTAGACTACACAGACTATTCCCTCTTTTTATATTTTAAAACGGTGATTGTTAAATTCTTTGCGATAGTTTTGTGGAAGTTCTTCCTACATATTGTTTCCCACATTCACATGTGATCAAATAGATCACAAAGCTGGAGTTGCACGACAACCAATGTTTAATTTTTTTATATTTCTTTTGTGGCTGTGGAACAAAAAGTATCCCCCTCCTGTATCATATCGCACATTTTGCAGATGGGGGAAGCCACATGGGAATTGCACCTTTTTGATTATCTTCATTTGCTTTCTTTAGATCACAAGACTCAATGTTATATGGTCTTTGGCATGATGGTGCTATACTGTTGTTTTAAATTTCCCTGCTCTCCGATAGGTGATTCTCGGTCGTATGGCTAAGTTTGATTTGAGTACTGGATCTGATTTGGAGTATATCCCAATGTTTTTTAAAAATATCCCATATAGATCTTTGTGTTGGGACGAATAGGTCGTGATGAAATTATTTTTATAGGATTTGGTATTATCCTTCCGTTTCTGGATGACACAATCATTTTGTGTCATCATGAGTGCTTTCGCATTCGCGCTCTGGACTAAATTCTTGGGGTAACTTTTCTGAATAAACCTTTCCTCCAAGATTGCTGCTTGATCTTTATATACCTCATCTAAAGTGCAGTTTTTCCGTACCCTCCGGAATTGTCCGAAGGGCACGTTTCCGTGTCCATTTACATAATGGCTTTCTAGTAAAGTGCAATAGTTATTTGGAGTCAAAACCCGGTTTTTAAATAAAGTTTTAGAAAAAATTCTTTTTCGCAATATAATAAAAGATCTAAAAATTTTATTTCCTTTGGATTTATATTTGATGTAAATTTAGAATTCGAATTTAGAAATCTTAGAAATGTGTCGGTCTCCTCTTTGGTTCCACTCCAAATGAATATAAGGTCATCAATAAATCTTTTAAAATAAATAATATTGGAACAAAATCTGTTAAAATCTGAATGAATAAAAATCGTCTCAAAAGAGCCCATGAACAGGTTGGCCAGCGATGGGGCAACTCGGGTCCCCATCGCCGTGCCAACCTGTTGATGGTAGTGGAGATCATCGTATTTAAAATAATTATTTTTTAAAATTATTTCAAGGCCCTCCAATATAAAATTTTTCTTTTCGTCATTGACAGAACTGTCATTTTCTAAAAATGACCCAACTGCCTGTATCCCCAAATCGTGTCTTATATTGGAGTAAAGTGCTGTAATATCCATGGTTATAAAAAAATATGACTCCTCCCATTTCATTCCAACTAACTCCCTAATGACCTGGTCTGAGTCCTTCAAGTGACTTCTCAGCTGGACTACATATGGTTGTAATAATACGTCTATATATCTCGATAGATTTGACAAAGTAGAATCAATTCCCGAGACAATAGGTCTTCCAAGAGGGTTATTTAAATCTTTGTGAACCTTACGGAGGTGATAAAAGAAAGGGGTCAGTAGGTTTTTTGATAAAGAGGGCATTTTTTTCCTTCAAATTAATAGTCCCTATCTCCATATGCCTATTTAAGAAGTTTAAAAATTTCCCTTGAAGTTCTATATGCACCTCTTCTCCTACAACTTTATAATACTGGGGATTTTTTAAAATTTTAATTGCTTCATTCATATTTCCTTCACATTTTGTATCACAATAGTGCCCCCCTTGTCAGCGTTACGTATAATAATTTCTCTATTGTCCATAAGGGATTCTGTGGCTTTTTTCTGATTAAAAGTTAAATTCTCATTTTTAGGAATTTTCTTTTTTAAATTTCTGAGATCCTCCATAACCATCTGGTTAAAGACCCCTAGATGGTTCCCCTGAGCCCAAATAGGGTAAAATGTAGATTTGGGCCGTAGAATATTTTCAAAAGGGGTCGGATTTTCAAGTTCTTCCTCATTCCTATCGGATTTAGTAGCCTTGCTCTTATTTTCCTGTATAATGAAATATCGCTGTCGTGTTAGTTTCCTAATAAATAATTGAAGGTCCTTAAAAGCTGTAAAATGACATATTCCTTTGTCAGGGCAGAAATTAAGTCCCTTCTGGAGTAGACTAATTTCATCCTCAGATAATTTTTATTTAGATAAATTGAAGAATTTTCACAGGATTGCTCTTCATTTTGTCTCTAATTTGTTTTTTTTGGGATCTGAATTTACTAAGTCGTCGTCTACTACTGAGGAAGCCTCGACAGCCTCTCTTTGTAATTTTCTTTTTCTTACCAACCCCGTTTGGGTTATTGGGGAGAGAAGACTTTCCTCTTCACTTGTATGAATATTTAATGTAGGGTTCAAGCCTAAAAAAGAATGCGGTGTATCTGGTTGGGCCGAAGGTATAGTTTTGTCGATAAATGGAGATTGAACAGCACCCTCCCCCAGTGGATAATTGGGCCTATCAGTTGGATTTTCCAATCTTTCTTTTTGGGTAGATACTCTGGGTATTTGGAGCCTGATAGTTTCATCCAAAGAGATGGATGATCCATTCAGATCCACACTCGTATCGTGTATAGTAAAATTTTGTAAATCTGCACTAATACTCCTATTTCTACTTTTGTTCTGAACTCTGAGTCCTTCCTCTTTATTTAAATTCTTCTTCGATTCTGATTTATCAGGTCTCCTATTTGGCCATGTATCCTTTAATTTATTGTTGTTTCTTAGATTGACCCTTGTGTTAGGCCTATTTTTTACAACTGATGCGTATGTGGGTATACCTTTATTTAGCGGTTGCTTCCTGCGGACCACAGGTGTTTCCATGTGGACCACAGGAGCTTCCGTATCCTGTTCAACTATCTGGGGTGCTTTTATTTCTGCTATATTATTAGAAGAAATAGTTCCTCCATTTGTATGTTCAACCATTTCCACAGGTTGTACTTGGTTGTTAATGGTGGGGTTAGATTTCGCTATTCTATCCCTGGCCAGCTTGTATAATTTTCTATTTATAGTGTCCAATTCACTTCTGTGTAGATTACTGTTTATTTTCATCTGGATATCTTTATATTCTATATGGTCACTATATAAATCAAATCTAATAAATAAACTATCAATCTGTGTAGATAATTCCAAACAGTTTTTTTTCCTCTTATCTATGAGTAATTCCATCAACCTTAAAGAACAACTGTCTAGAATATCCGACCATGATTTTTCAAATTCCAAATCCGTCTCCCCATATTGGGAATTTTTAA
Source organism: Phyllomedusa bahiana (assembly GCA_025379985.1). Classification (NCBI taxonomy): domain Eukaryota; kingdom Metazoa; phylum Chordata; class Amphibia; order Anura; family Hylidae; genus Phyllomedusa; species Phyllomedusa bahiana. The sequence goes on along the minus strand of JAODAL010000624.1, from coordinate 73,291 downwards.
ATATTTTTAGAGCCTTAGGGACAAGATTATCCTTCACATAAAGGCCCAAAAATTTTTCATCAATATATTGGTTCGACTCATTAATTAATGCCCTTTCCAAAGTCCTTGCTATATAATAAAATCGTTTGGTTTCTTCAACCGTATAGTCATTATGTGTTCTATCGGGGGCCGATATAGACGATGTATTTACCCCCATCAAAAGTTTATCAATCAGCTGGTTCCTCTCCTTGTGTCTTTAATTAAACTGGTCCATTGGTGAGCCAATCTTTAGTCAGCCTTATGTCCGTAAGTCTCCGTGTACACGGTAATTATTTTGGTACTTCTTGTGCAATCGAACCTCTGTAAATTGGAAAGACAATAGAGGGATGGGGAGACACAAAGGCGCACACAAATAGTGTAATATTGTATGATATAAAATTCAGAATTAAAAGTTCAAACTGCTCACCTGAGCAAGTTGTACTATACAATGGTACAACTCATTTATAAGCATATATCCAATCTTAGAGTTGCTGGCCACTTCGATCCACTTTTCCTTCGCACAAGGAGATCCAAGGATTAAATAAATAATGCCGTGCTACAAGTAGCTATCCATTCGAAGGATTCCAGCTCTCTGATATTCGCTATAACAGCTCTATTGAGCAGTACACACTATACCTCAATATATTTAAAAGGTATATTTATTGTGCACATAAAAACTTAAAAGTTGTAAAACAATAAACACAAATAAAAATATATAATCCCTAAAAACTCAACGCGTTTCGTGCACCTCTAGTGCGCTTCATCAGGAGTAATGACCTTATAGACTAATGTCATATTTATACTGAACTCTTATGGTAGTGGACCAACCCATTTCAGATCGCTATTCTCCTCCCCTTGCATGGTCGCATATTGCACTCATATATATACATACGTTGTCTTTGCTGAAACGCACAGGCCCACACTAGCCGTGCTCTCGCAGTGGCTTACCGCGCATGCTTGGTGCATTGCGCACCCGTCGGTGCGCAATGCATGGGCAATTTATGAGTATATATTCTTGTAGTTTATAGGTACATATCCTTGTAGAGTTGATAAAAGGAGTGTAGGTTTAGGATCTATATAACTAATTCAATAGTAAGAGTCCTCTTGCGACGATAGGGTTTTTTGCAGAATGTACATAAAATTTATTAGGGAGCAGGATATTTTCAGTATAATAGTAAACAATTTTTTCCAGTTAGTAGGTGGAGGGTGCTAGGGTCGCAAGCGCGATTACAGCAAGGAGCTATAGAAACGCCCCGACGGGTGCGCAATGCACCGAGCATGCGCGGTAAGCCACTGCGAGAGCACGGCTAGTGTGGGCGGAAGCGTTTCAGCAAAGACAACGTACTTCCGCCCATCACGCGCTTCCAAGCGTGCGCAATGGGCGCTGGTGTGAGCGCAGGTAGTATGGGCGGAAGGGTCTTGTGACGGTGACGCACTTCCGCCCACTATCATGGAGACGGAGACCGGCGTCCTCGTACCCACGTTTGCATAACAGATTAAGGTATTTAGTCTTCCTGGTGAGATGTGTAAAATAATTTATAGTTTGGGACTGTAATACGCTATACTGTAATGTGTATATATATGAGTGCAATATGCGACCATGCAAGGGGAGGAGAATAGAGATCTGAAATGGATTGGTCCACTACCATAAGAGTTCAGTATAAATATGACATCAGTCTACAAGGTCATTACTCCTGATGAAGCGCACTAGAGGTGCGCGAAACGCGTTGAGTTTTTTAGGGATTATATATTTTTATTTGTGTTTATTGTTTTATAACTTTTAAGTTTATATGTGCACAATAAATATACCTTTTAAATATTTTGAGGTATAGTGTGTACTGCTCAATAGAGCTGTTATAGCGAATATCAGAGCGCTGGAATCCTTCGAATGGATAGCTACTTGTAGCACGGCATTATTTATTTAATCCTTGGATCTCCTTGTGCGGAAGGAAAAGTGGATCGAAGTGGCCAGCAGCTCTAAAATCGGATATATGCTTATAAATGAGTTGTACCATTGTGAGCAGTTTGAACTTTTTATTCTAAATTTTATACTATACATTATTATACTATTTGTGTGCGCCTTTGTGTCTTCCCATCCCCCTCTTGTCTTTCCTCTTTCCTGAGGTTCGATTGCAGAAGTACCAATATAACCCTATATATCACAGAGCACAGCTCCTCTCCCTCTATCATGCTACCGTTCCAAAGTTTGGGATCACCCAGACAATTTTGTGTTCTCCCTGAAAACTCATACTTTTATTTATCAAATGAGTTGCAAAACGAATAGAAATATCGTCCAGACATTTACAAGTTTAGAAATAATGATTTTTATTTGAAATAATTTTCTACTTCAAACTTTGCTTTCATCAGAGAATGTTCCCTTTGTAGCAATTCCAGCATTGCAGATCTTTGGCATTCTAGCTGTTAATTTGCTGAGGTAATCTGGAGAAATTTCACCCCATGCTTCCAGAAGCCCCTCCCACATGTTGGATTGGCTTGATGGGCACTTTTTGCGTACCATACGGTCAAGCTGCTCCCACAACAGCTCATGGGGTTGAGATCTGGTGACTGCGCTGGCCCCTCCATTACAGATAGAATACCAGCTGCCTGCTTCTTCCCTAAATAGTTCTTGCATATTTGGAGGTGGCTTTGGGTCATTGTTCTGTTGCAGGATGAAATTGGCTCCAACCAAGCGCCCCCCACAGGGTATGGCATGGCGTTGCAAAATGGAGTGATGGCCTTCCTTATTCAAAATCCCTTGTACAAATCTCTCACTTTACCAGCACCAAAGCAAACCCAGACCATCACATGACCTCCACCAGCACCAACCCCAGACCATCACATTACCTCCACCATGCTTGACAGATGGCGTCAGGCACTCTTCCAGCATCTTTTCAGTTGTTCTTCGTCTCACAAATGTTATTCTGTGTGATCGAAACACCTCAAACTTCGATTCGTCCATAACACTTTTTTCCAATCTTCCTCTGTCCAGTGTCTGTGTTCTTTAGCCCATGTTAATCTTTTCCTTTTATTAGCCAGTCTCAGATATGGCGTTTCCTTTGCCATTCTGCCCTGAAGGCCAGCATCCTGGAGTCACCTCTTCACTGTAGATGTTGACACTGGCGTTTTGCGGGTACAATTTCATGAAGCTGCCAGTTGAGGACCTGGGAGGTGTCGGTTTCTCAAACTAGAGACTCTAATGTACTTGTCTTGTTGCTCAGTTGTGCAGCGGGGCCTCCCACTTCTCTTTCTACTCTGGGTAGAGCCTGTTTGTGCTCTCCTCTGAAGGGAGTAGTACACACCATTGTAGGAAATCTTCAGTTTCTTGGCAATTTCTCGCATGGAATAGCCTTAATCTCTCAGCACAAGAATAGAATGTCGAGTTTCACCTGAAAGTTCTATTTTTCTGGCCATTTTGAGAGTTTAATCGAACCAACAAATGTAATGCTCCAGATTCTCAACTAGCTCAAAGGAAGGTCAGTTTTATAGCTTCTCTAATCAGCAAAACTGTTTTCAGCTGTGCTAACATACTTGCACAAGGGTTTTCAAGGGTGTTAAAATGGGTGTATATCCAATAGCTTTCTTACACAGTTAGCAAACACAATGTACCATTAGAACACTGGAGTGATGGTTGTTGGAATTGGGCCTCTATACACCTACGTAGATATTGCATTAACAACCAGGCGTTTGCAGTTAGAATAGTCATTTACAACATTAACAATGTATAGAGTGTATTTCTGATTCATTTAATGTTCGCTTCATTGAAAAAAACTGTGCTTTTCTTTCAAAAATAAGGAAATTTCTAAGTGACCCCAAACGGTAGTGTATATATCATAGAGCTCAACTTCTTTCCTATATCATATAACCCTATGTATTACATAGCTCAGCTTCTCCATCAGATCCTGCTCTCAGATAGGGTAGAACCATCTGACAGGTTCACTTTAAATACCTTTTTGTTGGTATTGCCACATATACACACAGCTGACAGTAGATAATAGATGTAAATATACCCCAAAAAATTCTGGTAATTTAATATTACATAAAATGTCTCAACAGTTTGGAAAAGCCAGTAGAATAGGATTGGAAAGGTCTATATCAACATATTACGGTACTTTGTAATATTTAGAGGGGTGTTCCCTCCATAGTTTTTGATAGCATAGTATTAGGAATTCCATCGATGTCTATGGCGGGAACACCTTTAAACTAAAACGACTTAATTTTGCATTTGCAAAGAAGCCAAATAATAAAAAGCAATTTCACCATAAATGTGTCCGTATCCTTTAAAAATATTGGATTTTTTTTTCAGAACTGCGTTTTGAGAGTCATAAGTTTTATGTTTCCATTAGCACGTGGCTATATGGCGAATTACGGGTGAAATCCATCCCAGTCATGACGGTAATCCACAGTTCTCATAGAGAACTATGGATTCCGTCTCCTCTCCCCACTCGCGAAATACGGCGAGCAGGGCGAAAGTGACATGTCAATTATTAACGGCGGTATACGCGCCGTGGATATTGAAGGTCTATGGGGCCGGCGAGTTGCCGCCCCCTCCCCCCGCCCCCGCTGCTGAGCACACGGCGTAATTGCGGGCGAAATCCGTCCCGCAATTACGCCGTGAATAAGCCGTGTGAACTTAGCCTAACAGGGAAACATCTCACCTTGAGGTTCACGAACGACTTGACGTGCACTGTTGGTTAAGACTCCATCAGACCACTCTCTGGTATCCATGTCTATGTGCCCGAGTAGCTGGTGCCTGGGCATAGCTTTAGGATTCATGGTATATGGTTTTACAATCTTTCCAGTCTTTCCAAGTGCAGCTCGTAACATGCGCCATAGTGTAGACTTGCCAGCACCACTCGGCCCAACAATAACTACTCCCATTCTTTGACGCAACTGTTCATATTACTCCTATGCTTTCTTTATCTGTGAAAAAGTGCAAACAAGTCCTGTGAAAAAACCCTTTAAAATATTAAACATTTTACAATAAAAATTAAGCATACAACAAAAAAGGCAGGACTTTCATTATAGACGTTGTCTATTAAAAAAAAAAATACAATAAATTATACTTCACTGTGACAAGGGTGAAAAATGAAAAGTGATACTTGGATAGCTGTCCCCTGACACCACAGCTCTGGAGAGCCCAGCAATCTGCTCCTCTTGACTTCTGGGTTCACGTCCCAACTCAGAGTAGAGACGCTCCATTCCTTTAGGCCATGTTCACACGGTGTTTCTGGACGAGGTTTTCGGAACATTTCATCGCCCAAAACCTAGTCCAAAACGCTTCCAAAATGCCCCCAGTTCATTTCATTGATTCCTATGTAAAACCTCGTTGTAGTTCATACACGACGAGGTTTTTACACGCGTCTTTGGAAGCAATGAAAAAGAAGTGTCATGTCAATTCTTGAAGCGCATTGTAGGCGCGGTTTTCGGCACGGTTTCGCCGCGGTTTTTGTCCTGTCTATTCATTTGTATGGGTGAAAACCTCGTCGAAAACCTGATCCAAAACCTGATCAAAGCCTCGTCAAAAACCTCGTCAGAAGAAGCGTGTTTCAGGCGAGGTTTTAATGTGGTTTGGACGAGGTTTTGGGTGAGAAAACGCTCCGATAACCTCGTCCAAAAACGCCGTGTGAACATGCCCTTACAATGGAACATGACCCTCTCCAGCTCGTTGGGACAAGAACCATAAAGTCAAGGGGAGCAAATCGCCGGGAGCTCCAGACCAACAGTGGCGGAGAACAGCTTGATAAGTATCTATTTTTTTTTTATTATTTTTGGACCACACTAGTCCAATGCAGAACATTTTCTTTTGTATGGACAATGATTTTAACAATACACTGTGCGGCCCACTTAACATATTGTTCATATATACATAATGGTATTTGGTTTCATTATTAACAAATATTCAGTTCATGGATCAGTAGGTCATTTTAAAATTATTTTGGGATAATAAAAATAGATGGGTTAAAATTTCCTGCTCCTTTCTGTCTCTCTGAACAGATTACTTAAAAAGAAAGACTCTACTAGAACTAAACCATGTGGTCATATCAGTAAACAGTTCACAACATGTATGCTCAACAACCGCGCCACACAAACTTCCTCACTGTGCCTGTATAGAGCAACGGGACACTTGGGCTCCCACACCAGTGGTTGGTTGGTTCCAAGTGATCGTAATCTCTTTCGATCTGGGCCTTCATGTCTCTTAGGCCTCGTTCACACGGCTTATTTTGCCGCGGATTGGCGCGTACTGCGCGCCGGATTTGCGCTGCAGTACGGCGCAATCCGTCGGAGTCATTACGAAATTTCCACTGCTCTCATAGAAGAACAGTGGATTCCGTCGCTCCTCCCGCTCGGCGAATCCGCCGTGGGGGGAGAAAGTGACATGCACATATTTACGCGCGTACGCGCCGTAGGATAATGCATTGTCTATGGGCCGGGGAGCGGCGCCCCCGCCGGGCTCCGGCCCCGCCCCCGTCCCGTCCCTTATTCACGCCGGATTTGTGAGCGCATTTGTGAGCTCACAAATCCGTCGGGAATAAGCCGTGTGAACACGGCCTTATCTGAATTGCGTTTTCATTTGTTACTGTAATATTTGATTTCATCTTTATATGTATCTTCTGTATTGTAAACTGCTGCAGAATATGTTTGTGCCATGTAAATAAATATTTTAATATTAAAGGGGTATTCCCATTTCACTGATCGGCTTTAAACATGTAGGCAAAGGTAAGTGAAGACTATTACCAAATACATTGCTGTTCTGATTTCGTTTAGTAAATAGAAACTTGCATCACCAGACATAATAATAATAATAATAATCTTTATTTATATAGCGCCAACATATTCCGCAGCACTTTACAAATTCAAGGGTAAACGTAAAGACAATACACATTAAAAGTACTTACAGATGAGACACAAGGTGTGAGGGTCCTGCTCGTGAGAGCTTACAATCTATTAGGGTGTATGGGTGAAACATAACGGTAAGAAGTGCCAAGTTTGCAATGGTCCAGCTTTGTTTCAAAAATAGGGGGTGGTTTACATGAAAAATGGATGAACCTGCCACCCTGACAGTACATCTATATACAGATAAGTGCCTGTGAGTGCCCTAGTGTAGGGAGTGGCAAATGTGTGTGATAGCAGATAGGGATCTTGGTAGGCCAGGCTGAGAAGATGTGTTCTCAGGGCCCTCTTAAAACTGTGAGGGTTGTGAGTGTGCCTGATCGCCCGCAGTAGCATATTCCAGAGAATTGGTGCCGCACGTGTGAAATTTTGGAGACGGGCATGAGAGGTTCGGATGATTGATGAGTGTAACCTGATAGCAGCAGCAGAGCGGAGAGAGCGGGTCGGGTGGTAGACAGAGATGAGTGTTGAGTTGTAGGGGGGGCAGCGTTGTGGAGAGCTTTATGGGTGAGAGTGCTGAGTTTATACTGTATCCTGTTCTGAATGGGCAACCAGTGCAGTGACTGACACAGGGTAGAGGCATCAGTATAGCGGCTGGAGAGAAAGATGAGCCTGGCTGCTGCATTCAGGACAGATTGGAGAGGGGAGAGTTTGCAGAGGGGGAGACCAATAAGCAGGGAGTTACAGTAGTCAAGACGAGAAATAATAAGGGCCACAATTAGAGTTTGACTTGTTTCCACAGTGAGAAACGGACGGATTCTGGAGATGTTCTTGAGGTGCAGGTGACAGGAGCGGGCAAGGGATTGGATATAGGGGGTGAAGGTCAGATCTGAATCTAATATAACCGCCAGACAGTGGGCCTGCTGCCTAGGAGAAACGGTGGTACCACATACAGAAACAGAAATAGCAGGGGGGGGGGGGGGGTTGGTTAGTAGATGGCGGAAAGACAAGAAGTTCAGTCTTAGTGAGGTTTAGTTTCAGACGGAGAGAGGACATGATGTCAGACAGTGGCCAGTCACTGGTGTTTTGTAGGAGAGTAGGACTGATGTCACGGGAGGAGGTGTATAATTGGGTGTCATCAGCATAGAGATGGTACTGGAAGCCAAATCTGCTGATGGTTTTCCAATGGGGGCTGTGTACAATGAAAAGAGGAGAGGACCTAGAACTGATCCCTGAGGAACTCCAACAGCAAGAGTGAGAGAAGAGGAGGTAGATCCGGAAAAAGAGACACTGAAGGAGCGACCAGACAGGTAAGATGAGAACCAAGAGAGAGCGGTGTCCTGGAGGCCAATGGCACTGAGCATGCTGAGGAGAAGTTGGTGATCAACAGTGTCAAACGCTGCAGAGAGAAGCAGCAAGGAGTAGTTACCCTGAGATTTTGCTGTTAGGAGGTCATTTCTGCTCTCATTGCTCCACGTCCGACCATGGTGATGTTTCTGCTGAATGTTATCAGTAAAATAGCAGCTTGTTTATCTATGTTACTGACAAACTTTAACCCTTTAGAGCTCTGTAGCCTTGTGCACTGAAGTTTACAAACCTCCTGCACTCACGTCACTGTAACAAGCTAAGCTAGGAATAGCGGAGCTGATATGTCAATCACTGCTGTAGAACCACCCCCAGCCTGAACAGGAAGTAGGAGCCTGAAACTGGATGTGACGAGCAGGCTCTGTCAAACAGCATGGTGAAAACACCCCTTCAATTATTATTCTTCTACATTAACTATTCTGTGGTGACTAATATACTGATGGCTCAGTATACAGCATTGTTACCTATGGTAAAAATATTAACTTACCTGACTTGGTATAATTTCTAAATTTGCTTCCTCAAAGGCCTGCTGTAGGGCTGCACTTAACTCTAAGTACTCCACATCTTTAAAATCAATTCCAGGAAAAACGTCCTTTATCAAAGCATCACAACGGGAGCAGTCAGCAAATGTCAGCTTTGACATTGTATTAAGTCTCAGAGCCTGAACCACAATATGGCTTTCACTGACTGAAAGAAAAACAGGCTTGTCAACTGAACAGATTACATGAAATAAAACTTATAAATGTATATGAAAAATGATATTACAAGCAAAATAGGACACATACAAAACACAGCAACATGTGCAAGACATATCAACCGTATCTGCCAATGCTCATGAATATCTGTTCACATATTGTAGAATGTAATGTTTAGTCATGTGGCCTCACACATCAATGGACGGGTTATTTATCTGAATGTCCTTGCATAATAGGCATTACTACCTGCATCCCCAGTGCTGTAATAACAGGCAGCACTGTGGAAGTTTAGAATGCCCTCTACAGGTCTACAGACTATGTAATTATTCTCAATTATTACTACTGAAGCAATGAATTACAGTAACATTACTTCAAATAATTACTGTTAATGAAAGCCCAGTTCCTCCAAAAATAAATAGAAATCTCCTGGTGGTCTAATGAAAAAAAAAACCAAAAAATAATATACTCCCCTTCCCCCCCTCCTCCGGTCCAGCGCTGGGACACTCCGGTCTTTTGTTTTCTTTCTTTTACTTACAAACAAAGACATCACTGCTGCAGCCGCTGATTCAGAGTTGTTCATTTCCGAATAGTGATGTAAAGTGGCACGTGATTGCTGCAGTCAATCAGCACCTGTAGCAATGACTTTTCCGCTCGGAAATAGAAGAAAGAAAACGGGAGAGACCCATCGCTGAAATGGGGTAGCAGGGGAAGGAGAGTACAGATTTTTATTTTTTTAGGCCACCAAAAGCGATATACACTCACCGGCCACTTTATTAGGTACACCATGCTAGTAACGGGTTGGACCCCCTTTTGCCTTCAAAAAATGCCTCAATTTTCGTGGCATAGATTCCACAAGGTGTTGCAACGATGCTAAATTTGGGTTTACCAAGGGGCCCCAAAGAGTGCCAAGAAATTTCCCCACACATGACACACCACCACCAGCCTGAACCGTTGATACAAGGCAGGATGGACCCATGCTTTCATGTTGTTGACGCCAAAAATTCGGGACCCTACCTTTCCAAAAATGTCGCAGCGAAATCGAGAATCATCAGACCAGGCAACGTTTTTTCAATTTCTTCTACTGTCCAATTTCGATGAGCTTGGGCAAATTGGACCCTCAGTTTTCCTGTTTTTTAGATGAAAGGAGTGGCCCCCGTTTTTGGTCTTCTGTGCTGTAGCCCATTGCCTCAAAGTTCGCCGTACTGTGCGTTCAGAGATGTCTTCTGCTCCCTTTGGTTGTAACGGGTGGTATTTGAGTCACTGTTGCCTTTCTATCAGCTCGAACCAGTCTCCCCATTCTCCTTTGAACCTTGGCATCAACAAGGCATTTCCGCCCAAGGACTGCCGCTCACTGGAGGGTTTTTTCTTTTTCGGCCCAATTCTCTGTTAACCCTAGAGATGGTTGTGCGTGAAAATCCCAGGAGATCAGCAGTTTTGAAATACTCAGACCAGCGCTTCTGGCCCAACAACCATGCCACGTTCAAAGGCACTCAAATCACCTTTCTTCCCCTACTGATTGCTCGGTTTTACTGCAGGAGATTGTCTTGCCATGTCTACATGCCTAAAAGCACTGAGTTGCCGCCATGTGATTGGCTGATTAGAAATTAAGTTTTTAACGAGCAGTTGGACAGGTGTACCTAATAAAATGGCCGGTGAGTGTATATATATATATATACTTTTTTGGAGGAACCGGACAATCCCTTTAAAGCATAACTCCAGTTACTGTTGCAATGGTATGGCGGTAACTAAGAGAAGCTGGTTTTCAAAAACAGCGCATTACAGATCAGCGCCTCAGTGCCAGGTACCCCTGCTGCACAGCTGTAGTTTGTACGAGAGGTGATCTACATCTCCTAGGCTTTTATACCTAATGAAAGTTTCATTCTCAGCTAAGAGATGAACAGCAGAAACCTCCAAGAGAGTAGAGGTGCAAGGAGATTGACTCCCGCTCTAAAGCGAATCAGTAAGCATGCAGAAGGGCATTCAGCACTCGCTACTATATGGGTAATAGTAACAGTCCTAACATACTGTAGCTTGAGATGCACCTTTATAATTGAAGATCAAGGGAGGAAGATATTGAAAGTCAACCTAACTGATCTCTACATAACATGCATGAGAGGGATTCACCTCCACATGACTGGTATTGTCTACCGTTTGTGGCGATTCAGAAATGATGGTTGCCACTTACCCAGGAGTTCATACTGTGTTACTGTACTATGAGCAGCACATACCAGGTAATAAAGTAATCATGAGAAAACTTACTATTCAGTTTTGCGCCATTATTTTTTAATGGCTGAAGAAGGTTCCCACAACCTCTAAGTACAGTCTTCAATGCTCTTAATCCCCAGTCATAATGCTGCTGGGGTGTCAACAATTCCCTGAAATGCAAAAAACGCAGTTACCGAGTACAATTAAACATTTATGTATCACTAGCAGGAAGGTCCACAAACATATCTAGAAGGAACATAATAAACAGAAATTGACATAAATCACAAAGATTAGCAAGGGGAGGCAACATGGACACCCTTCTGCATAGTCCCCATATTTAACTCAAAGACACAGGTGCTGCATCTGCCTGAGCCAATGTTAGCTCCAGTGTCTAACATTTGTAGCACAGGGCAGAAAAACTGTACTCAAATGATGTTATGTCATTCAGACATTTTTTCAAAATATCCAACTTTAAGCATCACCTGTCTTATCAAATGCATATACATGTCAAATACATAATCCAAACTAAGCCAACTAACAAGTGGTATAAAATTAGATAACACATGCACCAGGTTAATCATACAGCATAAATCAATGTGGAGAAATATGGTGAGTTGTTAAGACTGTCTAGTTTACCTTTGTACTGTGTAAGTGCGAGACAATATTAGTAAGTGTGCCCTCCTTTGAGTGAAACCCCCCAAATAGATGTCTTTTCCTTGTCACTTTCGATAAAAAAATGTAAATGAAGAAGCGGTCATATCCTGCAAACTTCTGAACCGGGTAGTTCAAATTTATTGAAAGTGGAGTTATTGGTGATTTTTTGTTAATATTGTTATAGGCAAAACCCTATGTACAGTTTAAAATAGCTAAATTTTTAAAAGGTCCCTTTTAATCTATGACCTCTATTAATTGTATTGCCATAATTAACATAGTTACCTAGCTAGATTAAATATTGCCACTAGCTTCCGACCCAATGTCTTTGCTTCCTTAAAACCTTCAGAGTAAAGAATAACCTCAGCAATGAGCTCATTGTCAGGACGGGACATGGCTACTGGACGGAAAAGCTGCTTTAGGTTATCGGGGAGCTTCTGTCGCCCACCATAGCCCTTGCCAGCAGGATTCATAGTTATGAAGATTCCAGAATTTGGGTCCAACTCCACCTGAAAAACAAAAACAATCAGTATGTAGTAATAGAATACTGTAAAAAATATATATACCTAATAACGAAAATAAACGCTCCTCTACCTCTTTTCCTAGTAGCTCACAGGTAGCTTTGTGGTTCTTTAAAGAATCCTGAATGGTTTGGATTTGCATGGACACACCCAGACAGACGCCTCTTCAAGTTATTAAAATTTCATCAAAGAAACCCCCAAGCGCACACTTCCCCAAAGCAAAAAATTTCTTCCATAGTTTTACATAAATACCCTAAGGGGAAAAGTAAAAACTCACTTCAATATATTAGGGTGCCGGTCTTTTTATTGTCCGGTCTCTGCAATCCCAATTTAAACAACTTATAAGTACCTTGCTGAATTACCATCCCTTATTTTGCATGGTTGAAGTATCAGATTTTCAGTTAAGAATTGTTAGATTTACTAGTGCTGCTCAGCAGATTGCCAGTTGGATAGTAAAGCTGGGTACAAACCCCTTGTCAGTCATGCGCAGCTAATGCCACAGGTTTCCTTAACATGTAAGGTGGTTTTCCAGAAACATAGGGGCGAATGTATTGAATTTGGTTTAAGTGACCAGTTCTAAATAGCTTTTTGGTAGTATAGATGTAGAAAGTATGAAACCCGTTCTTTGCAGGTCATAGTACAGGGGTGTAGTGCCAACGCAAAATCAGGCTCAGGGACCACTTTTAATTTGGTTGGCTGTTCCAAAAAGTTATGCGCCAAGTTTGGATCAAAAAAAATTAAAGTTTCTACTTTATAGTGGTGGACACTCCCCGAACACCCAAAACTTTTGTTTTTAGCGCGGGGACCCGGGGGGCAAAATATCGCGCTAAAATTTGGAGTGCGCCCATTCTTTTCATCTATAGAAATGGTCTACTCAGCTTTTGAGGCCGAATTCTGGGAGCCAGTGTTATACTTTTTCACCCTAGTGTTTTGAGAGAACCCTCTAAAGCTGAGACAGGCATAGGGAGAAGTGCACAGATTGGAAATGAGGAACCTGGTGTGCAGCATGTCCCATACCAAACTGAGCTTAACTGACATCTTTTCAACCGGTTTGATATGTGGTCTCTCCCCCCTAACAAAATCCTCCTCTGGCCCTTTTGTTTGTCTGTGTCTGGCTCAGTTTCGAATGTACCTTCTAGGAAACATTTCAGAGTAAAACACAACTTAAAGCAAGACAAAAAATACCTCTATTAAAACTTAACTTTTAATGATTCTATAAAAACGTATATGTGGAGAAATATATAAATCTAAGTAACAGGACTAATAGGGACCATTTATCTCTCCCTACTGAGTTTTCTGACCCTAAATAAAGCCCTTGGCGGGTTAACTGACCTAAAAAGAGCGACCCCACACTTCTAGTTGACCCTGTTAGCTTTCTTAACTCAGTTAAAGGGGAGTATACAAAAAAGACCATACAAGGGTATATGGAGAGAATTTTCCAATATAATTCCCTTCCAATTTAACCGGTCTGATCCAAATACATATATATTCCGTTTAAACTCAGAATTAAATCCTAGTACACATGTATACAAAAGTATTATGGTCTGAACTTGAGTCTTAATACTTCATAAGCTAGAAGGGCAAGATATGTTAAAATGGCTCTTTACATACCCCTATATTTTGGGGTGTATATACATGTGAACTAGGATTTAATTCTGAGTTTAAAAGGAATATACATGTATTTGGATCACACCAGTTAAATTGGAAGGGAATTATACTTAAAAATTCTCTCCATATACCCGTGTACAGTCTTTTTTGTATACTCCCCTTTAATGGAGTTAAGAAAACTAACAGGGTCAACTAGAAGTGTGGGGGTCGCTCTTTTTAGGGCGGTTACCCCACCAAGGGCTCTATTTAGGGTAAGAAAATTCAGTAGGGAGAGATAAATCATCCCTATCAGCCCTGTTTCTTAGATTTATATGTTTATCCACATATACGTTTTTATAGGTTCATTAAAATTTAGGTTTTAAAAGAGGTATTTTGTGTCTTGATTTTTGGCCTTTTATGAGTCTCTAGTGGACCAATTTGTTTGGATATTGTAAAACACAACTTTCCGTGTTTAAGTGTAATGCCACCATACTGTATACATTTAACTAACTATCCACAGGATAGATAATACAATTCTGATCACTGGGGGTCCCCAACTCATCACTAAAACAGGGCAACGGTGAGGAAGGCTCTGAACAGTGCACTCCGTTAAAATTCTAGGAGAGTGATGAATATAGCCAAGCACAGCATTTGGCTATCTCCATCAGTCTCAAAGACTGCATGGAGCATCAGTGCGCATGCTCAACAGCTACTCCTTCAAACTCCACTCTGCAAGAGAACATTGAGGAAGGACGGGGGGACTCGAGGCACCATTTTAGCAATCGGTGGGAGTAAAATGGTTGTGTTACTTGCAAAATTGTGTAATCCTTGGCCACTGAATGTGGGCAAAGTTTTGTGCATATAAAGTATGTGACCATTCCCTTTTATCTCCTGTCAGACTGGCAACTGGCTAGGGCAGGAAGTAATAAAATGGAAAACATGCCGGCGATGGCTCCCAGCTGCCATATTAAGTGATCTCACCACTGACGTCCCGATCGGAGTGAGAAACAGTTCGTGGCACTGTTTCTTATCCATTTATACACAGTGGTTCATGATCAGCTACAGGGAAAATCAACAATAAAAAAAGTTTTATGTAATGTCCCAGAATTTTTTCTGAACTTAAGTTGGGAGGAGTGGTGGAGAGGAAGGTGCAATATGTAAAATAACTAAATACAGAATGTCTTAAAAAAAGAAAAAAGAAAAAAAACTCATACCATCAACTTTTAGCCCCATCCTCAATGACCCTTAAGCTATATATCACCAATTTGTACAAGAAAAGTTACACAATAAAATATTTTAATATATATATGAAAAAAGAAAAAACAAACAAAATGGGGCGCACAATAGTGAAGTAGGTCCAAAGAGTGCAGGCAAAATAATAAAATTAGGTTTGCTCACCTCCTGAAGTTGTGCTCCTAATCTAGAGGCTCAACTCTCGTATGCATTTACAGGGCTTTTTGTAGTCCGTAGCCCATAACACGGCAGCCGATGGTCGGGATAACTTCAACGCCCGGAGCGAGCGCGGAGTAGACAGTAGAAGGCAGAGGAAAAACAGTAGACCAAGCGCACGTGTGGAATTCAAAAGGAAGCCAGGAGTACAGGCTTATAGTATAAGATTGTCATTTATTTTAAAAAGATGCAAAGGTGGTTATGCCTTCGCAACATTAAAAACATATGACTAAAACCCAACGTGTTTCGCACTGTATACCAGCGCTTTCTCAAGGGGATCTCCTTGAGAAAGCGCTGGTATACGTGCGCCTGGTCTGCTGTTTTTCCTTTGCCTTCCATATATATACTTTATATATAAAACTTTTGTTATATTATTAAGCTGAAGATAAGCTATTATTTTCTTAGATATTAAATGGCTGCTGTTAAGCCTCCTGCTAGGACTTTGTATTGTTCGTGTTTTGTGTTCTTCCCTTTTTTTTTTTATAAAAACTTGAGTTGTTTTGCATCCAATCGCACTGGTGGCTACCTTTTGTCAAGCTAATTCCCACAATATAAATATTTTTTATTCTATTTTTTACCATTTCCCCTGATACTACATAAAAAAATACAATCTACATAAAAATAAAACCTTACGTATCATGACCAAGCGCATGAGAGCGTTTTAGCATTCAAACCTGCATGTACTTAAAAAAAAATATGAAAATTTGTCTGGTCAGGATGGAGGAAGAGGAAGGTAAACAACCTTGTAAGGAACTGGTTAAGATGTGTAACAAACAGTTAAGTATTTTCACCTCATCACAGTTGAAAACCAGTACTTGTCGCCCAAGAAGTCCGCCCAATGCCTTCACAGATTCCGTTTTGCCAGTTCCAGCTGGACCATATGGATTTCCTCCCAAACCCATCTTTATGGCTTGAGTCAGAGTAAGATAACACTTGTCTGTAAGAGGTGTGTAAACCAATTTTGGAGCATTACCCTAAAACAGCATAAAAGAAAAATAATATTTAAAAAAAATGTAAACTCATCTCTATTACGCTGCATGTAGAACTATATTATATCCCATAGTGTCTCTGGTGACATTTGCATTGTTACATAATTAGCGGCTGCTATACTGAAGAAAGATACATCATTACTGTGCAATCAGAAAAAAAACTATTTTTATAAGTTGCAACCAGGGGACAACATGAATAAAAAAAAAATAAAAAAAAAAAAAGATCATTATAAATGGGATAATTTTCTACTTATTCCCGATATGTGGCACCAGAGACGGCACCTACTAGGAGGCCAACATCCTAAGGTTCCTACAAGGAAATGGAAAAATGGTG
Source organism: Phyllomedusa bahiana (assembly GCA_025379985.1). Lineage (NCBI taxonomy): Eukaryota > Metazoa > Chordata > Amphibia > Anura > Hylidae > Phyllomedusa > Phyllomedusa bahiana. The sequence continues at coordinate 56,646 of JAODAL010000624.1, read as the reverse complement.
CGAAGACTTATTGATCCCCTGTACAAAGCATGATCCTGTTTCTTCCATAGGACAGCATGGTGCCAGATTTATCAACAAGAAGCTGAAAAATCTGTTCAAAAGGAGAAGAAAAAGGCAAGTGGCATCACGCTTATGTTCCATCACTTTTCTATATATGGTGGGCTGCAAAAGTATTTTTACCCTTTGAACTGTTCCTCATTTTTAAACGTTACAGCCACAAAATTTAAATGTATTTACTGATATTTTATGTGACATAGTAACACAAAGTATTTGTGAAGTGTAAAGAAAATAATGTGTGCTTTTCAACATTTTTGCAAATTAAAAACTAAAAAGCGTAGCATGCATGTATTGAGCCCCCTGTATGCTGATACCCCTAAATAAAATCCAGTGTGACCACTTTCCTTTAGAAGTCACTTCATTAGTAAATAGAGCACATCTGCGTGTAATTTATTCTCAGTATAACTAAAACTGCTTTGTGAAGGCCTCAGAGGCTTTATCTAGAGAACATTAGTGAACAAAAAGCATCATTAAAACCAAGGAACACACCAGACAGCTCAGGGATAAAATTGTGGCAAAATGTATTGCAAGGTTAAGTGTTAAAAATAGCCCAAGCTCTAAACATCTCACTCAGCACTGTTCAATCCATCATCCTTAAATGTAAGATGCATGGCATAAATGTTAACCTATCAAGACATGGCCGATTACCTAAGCTGACAGCCCAAACAAAGAGAATTCATTGAAGAAGTAGCTAAGAGTCCAAGGGTCAATCTGGCGGTGCTGCAGAGATACACAGCTCAGGTGGGAGAATCTGTCCACAGGACAACTATAAGTCGTGTACTCCAGTTCAAGATGTATGAATACTTTAGCAACCCACTGTAAGAAGTGTGCTCATCATAATTTTGAAGCCCAGTCCACTGTCCCTAAAATATTCAGCCTGAAGGCCAAATTGTTTTTAATCCAGTATACACTATACATCTGCCAATTGTGATTATTGCCCGGGGAGTGCAAGAACAAGCATATGCTTCACCAACTTATTAATGTCCATAAGATATCTGTATATCATTGACCTCTCCTAATTTACAATTATAACCCTCATGTCAAGTTTGAGCACCAAGCAACACAGGCTGCTTGAAGAGAACCTGTCACATAGGTTATGCCACCCCTGCTGATGGCAGCACAAGCTAGTGACAGGGGCTAACACCTGCTCATGAATAAGCTGGTCTCTTTTCTGGCTGCAAATTGCCAAATTTGAGCATTAAATGCTCTGAAACTGCTGCATCTTGCAGAATAAGGGACACGGCGCTGGAAACAGCAGGTCCGACACTGGCTTGTGCTGTCCTTAGCAAGGGGGGCATAACCTATGTGACAGGTTCCCTTTGAAGAGGACCTTTCCTGACTTGTCTGATTTAGTAAATACTTGCATTTTTTGTGAATTAACAATTCTGGAGCATCTTTCCACAAAACTCCATGTTGTATGGTTCCCAATAGGGTGAATTCACATGGCATACAGCGGCACGTACCTGTGTGCACCACTATACGCCTGCTAGTGAAAGTCAGTGTGTACTTTCAACATCGCTACAGCCCGGGATCCTATTACTTTCGCTTCTGTCACTTCCTTTAACGGGCGCATACTGTGCCACCGGGGAATACACTGGTAAATGAGTGCTGTGTTTTTACCGTATTTGCCTGGCATACAATGCAGCGCAATTACACCCTGAAGTACGCCACACAAATACACCTTGTGAACATACCATTATTCTTCCAAGAAATGTATTACCAATCTGTGTCTTACTACATAAGGGTGTTTCCCTGCACAGTCTGACATTGCTCAATCAGTGCTGGCAGAGTCAGTGTGTGTGATGCTTCTGTAGTGGAGGGAGGGGGAGGGCTCTACTCCTGGCATCTGTGTCTGTGTAGCTGTGCTGCCTGGATTAACCCTGTGTGTGCCTGCTCCCTCCTGCTCTCTACACAGATTGAGGAGAGCAGAGGTGAGGCTGATCTGTGGTCAGTACGATGTGACAGCAGTGAAGTGTGTTACTATAATCATGATGTGTCTGTGGAGCTTTGACTATACTAATAGAACAGATCAGGGGGGGCATGTGAACGGTTCATATCCCTCCCTGCTCTGCTGTATTAGTGACACATGGTGATTATAGTAACACACTTCACAGCTGCCCTGTGTCTGTTCTAATGGGAGGACAGTGTTTGTGTTTGTTGTTGCTTGAGATGTCCATGGAGATATGTATGCTAAGCAGGGGGTATAGGAACCTTTACATCCCCCCCCCTTGCTCTGCTATTAGCATACACAGCTTCACAGTCCTCTGACTCCATAGCCACTCATAGATCAGCCTTCTCCCTGCTGTCTCCTGACTCTGGAGAGGAGCAGCAAGAGCTCGGCACAGCAGCAGCACAGTGCAGCTGATCCAGCAGTGAGCAGCAGATCTAGGCATCAAAAAAATCACAGTAATCTGCCACATTCAAACTTGTAACGAATCTTTTTAAGTATTGCCCAGGTGTAGCCTCAATCAAGGAACCTCCTTGTCTTCCCCTTTCAGCTCAAGTATGGTTTGTTCGTCAGCAGATCTAGGCAGGCACACACAGGGTTAACTCTGGCAGCAAACTCCGTCGCCCTCCCCCTGCTGTATAGAAGTTACTGCAGTCGGAGGAGGAGAGCTGTCTGTGTGCTAAGGGGAGGGGGAAGAGGGAGGAGAAGAGGCAGACAAGAAGCACACCCCTGAGTTCAAAAATCCTATGGTGCCAGACACACTGAGGTAGGCTGAAAGCCTGTAGTGAGACAACTCCTTTAAAGACACTGTGAAGGACACTAAAGGGGTCTGCTCCAGAAATTAAATACCTGATATTCATAAGTGTACTCTATCTCAGCATCAACCATCTTCACATAACACTTCTTATCTGGCATCATGTAAAATCGCAGCTGTTTTTTCCAAGCCCAGTCGTCGACACTGTGGACCTGAGCTTGGATCAGCTGCTTCACCACATCAATGTTATGAATGACATCCAGGATCAGCGCTTTCAGCTTTATGTCCAATATTCCAGCATCATCTACAATGAACAAAGAAATAATGTTTTATATTGACTTGTGATCTCTGGTTTCACATTTCCTCATTCCCAGCTTTGACGGGTCACTGTCCACTGCTAGAGGAATAAAGGAAGTATTGATGTTAGTAAAAATGTACCGGTCAGAAATGCTTTATAACAAAGCAATTTCAACCAAAAGGTAGTTAGTATATTATGTTAAAGTACATAGGCAGGTATTCTAGGCCTGCTAGCTCTAAAGGAACTCCACTTTTTTGTGCTTTAATTTTTTTATTATTTTCTCATTAAATTACAAACGGTGTTTCTGGGAACTAGTTGTAGCCTTGAAGCTTCTGAGCTTACCGATAAGAGGTTCCTCTAGAACAATGTATGCTCATAAAATGTAAGGCCATGTCCCCACGGCACAGGTTATTTGTCGGTTTTTCAGACGGTTTGCGGTTTTACAAACTGTCTGAAAAACAACAAGCTCATACCTCCCAAGTGTCCCTATTTTGGAGGGACAGTCCCTATTTTTAACCCTTGTCCCTTTGTCCCTCTTTTTCATTTGGGAAATAATTTTTTTGTAAATAAACTGATTATCTCACTTTAAAAAAAAAAAAGTATCTGATTGCTTTCTCGCTGTGTATTACATACTTAATATTTCATCATTGAATACAAAGCGATCCTGAAAATGTGTACCTTTTTGGCTATCTAAAAACTAGCATGTATGTGTTTGAGTGGTTAGAGGCATGTCTTGGTGTGATGTCATGTGTTTGGGTGTGACAGGAGGTATGTCTTGGTGGGATGTGATGTGTTTCGGCATGGCAGGAGGTATGTCTTGGTGTGATGTCATGTGTTTCGGCATGGCAGGAGGTATGTCTTGGTGTGATGTCATGTGTTTCGGCATGGCAGGAGGTATGTCTTGGTGTGATGTCATGTGTTTGGGCATGGCAGGAGGTATGTCTTGGTGTGAGGTCATGTGTTTGGGTGTGGTTAGAGGCGTGGCCTGATGTGTCCCTCTTTGCAATCTCTAAAAGTTGGGAGGTATGCAAGCTACGCTCCCCCAAAAAACTTACGGTTTTCGGGCGGAACATGAACATGTGAATGCGAAGGGGAAGGGCTTGAATCCGCAAACCGCAGAGAAAAGCCGCCCCCTTGCATGACAAAAAAAGACAAAATACCGGTCGGCATTTTCACCCAGTATTTGGTCTTTACCGTGTAAATGCACCCTACGGGTAAGGGTATGTTCACAAGACGTTTTGGATCCGGTTTTTGATCCGGTTTTTTTTTGTTTTGTTTTTTTTAACCAGAAGAGAAACTGCATCCAAAAAACATATCAAAAAACGCAGCTGCAGATGCTTTTTTGGATGCGTTTTTCTGATCCGTTTTTCAATATACATACACAGGTTGTAGTTTGAAAAGGTAGAATCTTTAGTGTAATATACTAAATCGGCCCCTAGAGGTCTCATTTGATCTAGAAGAACTGTTTGACCTACATTTTCACTTAGAGTGGAAAGTAGTTAAGTAGAAGTGTAAGAAGAAGCCCAATAGGGGGAACCAACAGCATTTTACATGTTTAATCTTATAAATCACTTTTTATACATATTGAATTATATAAAAGCAGTTTTTTAGTATAGAATGGGTGTTTATAGAAATGATAAAAGTTGTTAAAATAAATTTATGTTGTAGATAGTTTATTATAGAATGTTGAGTGGTTTTAGTAGAATACTAAAACCACTCAACATTCTATAATAAACTATTTATCTAAAACATTAATAAATTGATTAAAAACTTCTATAATTTCTATAAACACCCATTCTATACTAAAAAATTGCTTTTATATCATTCAACATATATAAAAAGTGATTTAGAAGATTAAACACATGTAAAATGTGCTGTTATAGCTCCCTCTGAAACACATGTAAAATGCTGTTATAGCTCCCTCTATTGGGCTTCCTCTGAAACACATGTAAAATATTTATGCCCTCTATGGTTTCTGAAAACATGTAAATGCTGTTAAAGCTCCCTCTATTGGGCTTCCTCTGAAATACATGTAAAATGCTGTTATAGCTCCCTTTATTGGGCTTCCTCTGAAACACATGTAAAATGCTGTTAGCTCCCCCTAGTGGGCTTCCTAACGTAGGTCATTAGGTTAATAAAGTTCAAACAGTTCTTCTAGATCAAATGAGACCTCTAGGGGCTGATTTAGTGTATTACACTTCAAATTTTAATCCAATGCATTTTTACGATGCTCTTTTCATATGAAAAGCGCATTCAAAACATACCCAAAAGTATGTTGCGCTTTTGAATCCGTTTTTTGGGCTCCAAAAGCGCACTCCATTGTTTCCTATGGGGATTTCACATGTCAATTCTTAAAACAGATCCGAAAAGCGCATCAAAAAGAAGTAAACATGTATCGGCGATCACTCGTCTGAACGGCGATGTGTGTTTTACATTAAAACAAATATTGATCAAACATTGTTAGATATGTTTTTTGGATCCTTAACTTTCATAACAGCTGGTCACTCAAAAATTGGTAACAAAGTGTTGCTACAGTTATGAGCTATAAAGAGAAATATGAATACCTTTTTAGTCAAATATTGAATTTCTTCCAGTTATCAGATAATGAATATTAATCGATATTAACAATTTCATTAGCTCTGCCTGTATTCATATTATGAGAGTAGTTATTGAACTATAATAGGTTAATGTAATTTTGTTATTAATCATGTGATTTCATGGAACACCCTCACTGTAAAATAAACATATTTTAAGGGGATTCTCTCAGAGACATTTTGATTTACTAAACTCTGCAAGTTAATCTTGCTCTCCCATGGTAGATAGCTGGCCTAAACCCAGAGAAGTGACCCGTTAGGGAGGTAAGTATAGTTACTACTCTACCAATCATTTAAAAAGGTTTTTCCATCTGTGTCACACAGCCTGCTCATCACAGTCAGGTTCAGGCTTTCACTTTCTGGTCAGGCAGTGGGTGGTTCTACAGCTGTGATTGGCATGGCATATCAGCTATACTATTGGTGATAGAGGGGTTTTAACAGCAGGGCTACAAAATGGTAAAGGTTTTCAGAAAGAAAAGTAAAGTAGCTCCTGCGCTGCTGATAGACACAGCAGGGAAAGACAATCCCATCCCGGCCAGGGCTGCCAGAGCAGAAAGAGGTGATCCATAAACAAGCAGTAGATAAGAATTCCTTTAAATCTAAAGTGAAGTAAAATCAGAACAGCAATGGTAATGGTATATGGTAATAGTCTTTATGGTAATAGTCTTTATTTACCTTTGCGTATATGTTAAAAGCTAAATTGATGTGATCAGAATAACCTGTAACACAGATGTTTTGGTATTGTTTTAACAAAATTTACACAGTACATAGAAATTTTGCACTTTACTTGTACCTGATGTATCATCAATACCGGTGTAGTGCTCAAGCTTAGCCGTTAGTTCTATTTCCACCTCATGGAGGTTATAGCCACGTATGGCATTTTCCACATCTTCTGTGAACTGAATCTGTTCAGCTAGGCACAGGACCTAAAACATAATGATACCATATAAATACAATAAGAAGCAAATTTCTCTTAATGCCGTACAGTGGGTGCGGAAAGTATTCAGACCTCTTAAAATTTTTGACTTTCTTTCATTGCAGCCATTTGGTAAGATCAAAAAAGTTCATTTTTTTGCTCATTAATGTACACTCTGCACCATTTTGTAAGAAAAAAAAAATGTGCAAATTTATTAAACAAGAAAAACGGAAACATCACGTGGTCATAAGTATTCAGACTCTTTGCTGTGACACTCATATTTAACGCAAATGCTGTCCATTTCCTTCTGATCCTTCTTCAAATGGTTCTACTCCTTCCAACGGTGTTTAATTAAACTGATTTGACCTGATTAGGAATGGCCCACACCTGTCTATATAAGACCTCACAGTGCATGTCAGAACATATGAGAATCATGAGGTCTTAGGAACTGCCCAAGGAGCTCAGAGGCAGAATTGTGGAAAGGCACAGACCTGGCCAAGGTTACAAAAGAATTTCTGCAGCACTCAAGGTTCCTACGAGCACAGTGGCCTCCATAATCCTTAAATGGAAGAAGTTTGGGGTGACCACAGCTCATCCTCGACCTGGCCGTCCAGCCAAACTAAGCAATCATGAGAGAAGAGCCTTGGTGGGAGAGGTGAAGAAAAACCCCAAGATCGCTGTGGCTGAACTCCAGAGATGCAGTAGGGAGATGGGAGAAAGTTCCACAATGTCAACTATCACTGGCAGCCCTCCATCAGTCGGGGCTTTGTGGCAGAGTGTGCCAACGGAAACCTCTCCTCAGTGCAAGACATATGAAAGCCCGCATACAGTTTGCAAAAAATCACATGAAGGATCCGAGACTATGAGAAATAAGATACATGAAAAAACTTTGAGATTCTCGGTTCACATATTTTGATCAAAAGATGTTTAAGCTGCCCACGACTTTCAACGTGATCTCAAATAGGGCAGTCCTACACTATCTTTTACCTCTCAATAGAGCCACATTCAGGCCTCTCACTGGGTCCACTGACCTCCTTTATCCAGAGAGAAAAAAATATAAAAAACACCCAACCTGCCAGCTGCACTTCTTATGACAGCCTGTGAGAGTGGGCAGGTGCAGAAAATCAAAATGGAGGCACCCTTTCCTCCCCATATAGGTTAAAATCAATATATACCAAATATAACGTATGGTTCTGCACAAAAAACACTTCTAAAAAAACATATGCAAACCTTGGTGCCACTGGCAGGGCTGCGGCACACATATATATATACACACACACACACACACACATGTACACACGCACTCCACTTCGTCTCTGATCTGATGAGACGAAGATTGAACTTTTTAATATTAAGCAGCATATGTTGAGAAAACCAGGCCCTGCTCATCACCTGCCTAATACAATCCCAACAGTGAAACATGGTGGTGGCAGCATCATGCTATGGGGGTGATTTTCAGCTGCAGGAATAGGACAACTGGTTGCAACTGAATGAAATATGAATGTGGCCAAATACATAGATATCCTGGGTGAAAACCTCTTCCACATGTTCTGGACCTCAGACTGGGCAGAAGATTCTTCTTCCAACAAGACAATGAGCCTAAGCACACAGCTAAAATAACACAGCAGTAGCTTCAGAACAGCTCTGTGACCATTCTTGATTGGCCCAGCCAGAGCCCTGATCTAAACCCAATTGAGCATCTCTGGAGAGATTTGAAAATGACTGTCCACCAGATCCCCAAATCCAGGGGTAAAAAACTTGTTGCATCATTCCCAAGAAGACTCATGGCTGTACTAGCTCAAAAGGTGCTTCTACTCATTACTGAGCAAAGGGTCTGAACACTTAAGACCATGTGATATTTCAGTTTTTCTTGTTTAACAAATTTTCAAAAATATCTACATTTCTGTTTTTTTTTTCTTTCAAAATGGAGTGGAGAGTGTACAGTAATCAGCAAAAAATGAACTTTTTGGATCTTACCAAATGGCTGCAATGAAAGAAAGAGTGAAAATTTAAAAGGGGTCTGAATACTTTCTGTACCCACTGTACCAGAAAAAACATTTACAATCTCCCCTACATTACACAAGACTACATTGGAAGGTAAACAACAAATAATAAGTTCTGACATACTAGAAAGAAAGAAAAATTTGTATTTTCATAAAGAAACAGGACCAAAAAACCCGTGCTAGAATTCTGAAGTCCAAAAACTCGTATGTTTCAAACAGGCAAAGAAAAAAAGGTTTGTGGATTCAGACTTTTTTTTTCTTTTTTATAGGATCTATTAAAAAAACAAAAAACACAAGGCTAAATTGATGTAATCTCAACTTGCCCTAGAAGGTAATAGTACATGGTCACAGCCTTCAGACCTGGAGTGTGCCTCGAAATTCAATAACCTGTAAATAAGCCCAGTAATATTAAAGGGGTTGTCTCGCTACAATGATTGGGTTTTAATTAAAAGATCTTTAAAAAACAAGCAGCTTTGCAATATATGTTCATTACAAATGTCCTACTGATTTTGAGCTAGCCCTGTTAGTATTACTACCTCAGCTTCTCAGATCTCTATAGTAGCAGACCTGTTGATCCTTATCTTACTGGCTGTCAGGTCTGAATGACTCATCACCTTTGAAGACAGGTCGGAGCAGAGAGCCCCTCCTGCACAGAATGCTTCTGTAGTGCAGGGAGGGGGAAGGGAGGACTCTGGAGTCTGTGTCTGTGCTCCCTGGATTAACCCTGTGTGTGCCTGCTTCCTCCTGCTCTCTACACAGATAGATGTGACAGCAGTGACCCTGTCTGTTACTATAATCATGATATGTCTTTGGAACTGTGACTATACTAATGCTATACAGATCAGGCATGTGAATACTTTATGCTCTCCTGTATTAGTGAGACATCCTGAGTATAGTAACACTGCCCTTGTTGTTGCTGGAGATGTGGAGACTTGTAAGCTAAGCAGGGGATATAGGAACACATGCATCCCCCTCTGCTCTATTAGCACACAGCTTCATATTCCTCTCTACACTCCTAGATCAGCCCTCTCCTGTAACAGACCTAGGCAGGCACACACAGGGTGTAATCTGTGAGCAACCCCCTCCCCCCCCCCCCCTGTTAGAAGTTACGTAGCTGCCGGTGTGCTGATGGGAGGGGGAGAGGGAGGAAGAGCAAAAAAACAAAAAACAAGCTAGAATCCAACGCCCTGAAGGTAATGTACATGGGACACCTTGACGAGGCTGAATAACTGTAAATAAGCCAAATCATTAATATCTCGACAGAAAATGGTCTGCAGTAATGTTGTAAGGCTCTGTTCACACAGGCATTACTGCCTTATTTTCCTATGGGTCACAACAATTGCATAGGCAATGAACCAGGAGCTAAACAGCCTGTAGCAAATTACCACTATATGGTGGTAATACTGATCTTTATTCAGTAATAGTGTAGGGGTATTATTCAGTCACTATTTGGTGGTAATTTGTGGTTATGTTCTACTGGTATAATCAGGTCCATATGTAGTAGCGCTATTGGTAATGTTGGTCTTTGGGTCTTGGTATAGTGGATTTGTTTGGTAGCAGTATGATGTTGATATCTATGGTGAGATATTATTATTATATAGTAATTGCATGACTTCAGAGCTCAGTGATATATAGGATCATACACTCACCGGCCACTTTATTAGGTACACCATGCTAGTAACTGGTTGGACCCCCTTTTGCCTTCAGAACTGCCTCAATTCTTCGTGGTATAGATTCAACAAGGTGCTGGAAGCATTCCTCATGTTCAAGAAACCAGTCTGAGATGATTCCAGCTTTATGACATGGCGCATTATCCTGCTGAAAGTAGCCATCAGATGTTGGGTACATTGTGGTCATAAAGGGATGGACATGGTCAGCAACAATACTCAGGTAGGCTGTGGCGTTGCAACGATGCTCAATTGGTACCAAGGGGCCCAAAGAGTGCCAAGAAAATATTCCCCACACCATGACACCACCACCACCAGCCTGAACCATTGATACAAGGCAGGATGGAGCCATGCTTTCATGTTGTTGACGCCAAATTCTGACCCTACCATCTGAATGTCGAAGCAGAAATCGAGACTCACAGACCAGGCAACGTTTTTCCAATCTTCTACTGTCCAATTTCGATGAGCTTGGGCAAATTGGAGCCTCAGTTTCCTGTTCTTAGCTGAAAGGAGTGGCACCGGTGTGGGCTTCTGCTGCTGTAGCCCATCTGCCTCAAAGTTCGCCATACTGTGCGTTCAGAGATGCTCTTCTGCCTACCTTGGTTGTAACGGGTGGCTATTTGAGTCACTGTTGCCTTTCTATCAGCTCGAACCAGTCTGCCCATTCTCCTTTGACCTCTGGCATCAACAAGGCATTTCCGCCCACAGGACTGCCGCTCACTGGATGTTTTTTCTTTTTCGGACCATTCTCTGTAAACCCTAAAGATGGTTGTGCGTGAAAATCCCAGGAGATCAGCAGTTTCTGAAATACTCAGACCAGCCCTTCTGGCACCAACAACCATGCCACGTTCAAAGGCACTCAAATCACCTTTCTTCCCCATACTGATGCTCGGTTTGAACTGCAGGAGATTGTCTTGACCATGTCTACATGCCTAAATGCACTGAGTTGGCGCCATGTGATTGGCTGATTAGAAATTAAGTGTTAACGAGCAGTTGGACAGGTGTACTTAATAAAGTGGCCGGTGAGTGTATAATAGAGGAGAGGAGCTGAGCTCAGAGATATATAGGGTTATATGATAGGAAGAGAGAAGCGGAGTTCTGTGATATATAGGTTTATACGATTGTGAAGAGAAGCTGAGCTCTGTGATATATAGGGTTATATGATACAGGAGATGAGCTAAATTCAGTGATATATAGGATTATATGATCGAGGAGAGAAGCTGAGCTCCATGATGTTTAGCATTATATGATAGAGGAGAGCGGCTGAGCTCTGTGATGTATAGCATTATATGATAGAGGGAGAGAAGCTGAGCTCTGTGATATATAGGGTTATATGATAGAAGGAGAGAAGCTGAGCTCTGTGATATATAGGGTTATATGATAGAGGGAGAGAAGCTGAGCTCTGTGATATATAGGGTTATATGATAGAAGGAGAGAAGCTGAGCTCTGTGATATATAGGGTTATATGATAAAAGGAGAGAGGCGGAGCTCTGTGATATATAGGTTTATACGATAGTGAAGAGAAGCTGAGCTCTGTGATATATAGGTTTATACGATAGTGAAGAGAAGCTGAGCTCTGTGATATATAGGGTTATATAATAGAGGGAGAGAAGCTGAGCTCTGCAACATATAGGATTTATATATTTTGAAGCAGGATTTCTTAGTTAAAAGTAGAGAAAATCTGTGAAAGTGAAACTGAAAGTACTGTTGACCCTGCTCACATACAGTGATTGACAGTTAGCTCTCTACACACTGATACAGGGAAAGCTATCAAACACTGGAGTTAGGTGAGGTTAGCATGACTCCTACTGTCTCCTAAAGAGTCCAGACGGTATTTTTTCGGCTTTTTACTCCGATATCCTGACCTAAATTATATAAATCTGCATATTACATAGCTCAGCTTCTCTCCCTCTACCCTGCTCTCAGAGAGGGTAGCTTAAACTACCTGACAGGTTCCCTTTAAAGGGAATCCTGGTAGCTTATTTGAGCCCTCAAAACTGCTGACAGTGCTACATAAAGAATGGGGGGGGAGCTGTGAAAACATCTCATACTTCATATTAATAGCCCACAGTTTTGTGCATAGAGGCCTTCAGTCACTCATCCTAAGCCCCCCCACCACCACCACGGAAGTACGCGCTGAGCAGTGCGACTCCCAAATCACCTGCCGTAGTTGCAGCCGTACTGTACACGCCGCAATTATCCCGTGTGAACATACCCCGAGTATCCAGGTAACAGTAGTGTATGGAGGAGCAGAACTTCTCCAGCAGCTTCTGATCATGTGACCACCGTCATGTGACCCTGGTATCCAGGTAACAGTAGTGTATGGAGGAGCAGAACTTCTCCAGTATTACTACCTCCAGCAGCATCTTATCATGTGACCACCACACAGGTCATGTGACCCTGGTATCCAGGTAACAGTAGTGTATGGAGGAGCAGAACTTCTCCAGTATTACTACCTCCAGCAGCATCTTATCATGTGACCACCACACAGGTCATGTGACCACCACACAGGTCATGTGACCCTGGTATCCAGGTAACAGTAGTGTATGGAGGAGCAGAACTTCTCCAGTATTACTACCTTCTGCAGTGTCTTATGTCACACACGTTCTGTCTCATCTTTTTACTTTATTTTACAGTTATCTCCATTACAACAACTTGACATTATCTAAAAAAAAACAGTTGTGTTTTTTTAACAGTTGATTTTATTAACATGACATCACCTAAAGAGACAGCAGTTAAACAACTAATTACACACAGTGATGACCGTGCTGGAATAATTATATCCATAAAAATTACTCTGCAATTATTCCTATTCACTTCATGGACCCCTGCTGCTAACTGAATGCCAGGAGGTGATATGATGGACGCCATCTTTAGTCCATGCACTTACTCCATGGGAACCATTACTATGAACAGGAATGTGGGATGTACATTTTTGGGGGGGGTTTTCAAGATGGGCCAACTGCAATGATAAGTGAGGTACAAGAGAAGAATTTTTAATACATATTTGAAATTCTATGATTCAATATGATTTCCAGTAATACACTGTGCATGTCCATCACCCTCGCAATGTTTATATCTATCTGCTATATAGACATAAGGATTTTACTCTGTTTCTTCTTTATCCTGTTTACTGGTCATTTTGATGGTGTTTTTTTTTTTTTTTTCAATTTTCCATTTTGCATGCAGGGCCAGGGTCAGCAATCTTCTCATCTTTTTTTTTTTTTTTTTTAAACATTAAATTTTTTATTGTAAGCAAAAAAGCTGTTTCCATAAACACGTAACAAAGGACAAAGTCCAAAAGGATAAGGAAAAACAAACAATAACAGTAACAGGCCATGTAACATCAGTTGAACTAGAGAAGCATGAAAGTTACAATATGTCCAGTAAAGAGAATAGGTCTCCCAATTGAGGCATAGAAACCCAAGAAAACTTTGAGCTATATAAAGGTTCTCTATAGCCCTAGTTAGGTGCACCGAGCCGTATTTGGTTGTGTAATATCAGTTGGCGTAGGTAGAGTCCTCCCAAACCTGCCACCACTGCTTTCTCTTTGAAAGTAGATGAGGGGGGGTAATGAGATAGATATCACTATGGAATTGAGTGTTGACCCTGTCCAAGACCTCCCTAAAATCTGGGGTAGTATTGGACTTCCAATGAAAGGCTATAGTAAACCTCGCGGCTACCAGGATATGCTGGATCACTGTTTGGTGGGAGCGCGGAAGCTCATATGTTCCATTGTCTAGCAGAGCAAGCTCCTGTGACAGACTGAACTGAGGGCAAAATAAATGTTGAATAATCCGTTCCACCTGAGACCATAAGGGTCTAACAATAGGGCAAGACCACCACATATGCGATAACGAGCCCGCTGCGCCACAATTTCTCCAACACATCTTGGAAGTACCTGGGAATATGTGAGCCACTCGGACCGGGGTGAGGTACCAGCGGAGGTGAATCTTCCTCGATAGGGCCAGGTGGTTAATGCAGTTAGAGTGCCTAGAGACTGAAGCAGCTGCTTCCCTCCATACCTCTACTGTAAAAGACTTGGACAACTCCGCCTCCCATTTCATCATATACTCAAGCTTAGTCCCCTCTTCCATTCTCATTACTGTCAGGTAAGCCGCTGCCAACCCCTTCCTGCGGCAGTGATCATCTAGTAGGAAACTATGGAAAGGGGATGTGCAGGTTGTGGGGAGGTGGTCCGATAATGAGGAGATGGCATGTCTTATCTGTAGGTAAACATGAAATTGTGAATTGGGTAGGGAGTACTGGGATGCTAGTTCTGCAAATGTTCTAAAGGTCCCTCCTGAGAAAAGGTCTCCAACTATCCAAACCCCCCTTGCAATCCATGGTCCTAGGCGAATGTCTGGTACAGCCCCATACCACATTGATATAGGGCAGTATTTTTTACTAATACGTATTTTATGTTTGTTTGCTATGTGGTTTTGCCACACAAAGATGAGGTGTTGTGTGGTAGCAAGGGAGTACCGCGAAGTGGGGAGTCTTGTGAACCCTAGTGTCAAGGCAATGAGATGATCTTTAGTCGAGCCTGCAGGCATCATTGCGTTCTCAATACACGTCCAGTGGTGTATATGGGGAGCGTTCCAGTGTTGAGCAGCTGGTTCTAGAATGGAGGCAATGTTATACGCCTTCAAATCCGGAATGGCCATGCCTCCTTGTGATTTCAGCATATATAAGTATTGTCTTTTGAAACGAGGCTTCTTATTCTCCCAGATAAACCTTAGAAACAGGGATTGAAGCCTGTGTAACAGGTTTGTGGGGATAATAAAGGGGAGTGCTCTAGCCACGTACAAAAATTTAGGGAGGAGGATCATTTTTGCGAGACTGACTCTAGCCATCCAGGAAAGCGAGTGTTGGTTAAATCTGAAGGTCTCCGCGGATAGGGATGAAAGTAGTTCCTCCCAGTTCCGTCCAATCGTATCATGCAAAGCCGGACATATCTTAACCCCCAGGTAGACAATATGAAACTCTGACCAAGTGAAATTAAAATGGCATAGGGCAGATCGGACTCGGGGAGGGCAATGAAGTGGTAAAATGTTAGATTTGGCGATATTTAACTTGTATAGGGACATTCTCGAGTATTGCTGAAGTATATCAAGTAGTGCAGGAATCGATTTTTCCAGGTTTTGGCACATTATAAGGACATCGTCCGCATAGAGGCTAGTCTTGTGGCTAGACCGAGCTATTTCTACTCCTTTAATGAGAGGGGACATCCTAACCAGCTCCGCCATGGGTTCAATGCAAAGGTCAAAAACAGGGGCGAAAGTGAACAACCTTGCCTAGTACCATTTGAGATACTAAAAGGTTGTGATGAAAAACCTGAGGAGAAAACAGTAGCTGAGGGGGTTGTGTATAATGAAGATATTGTTGCGTGGATTGGCCCACTAAAGCCGAATTTAAAAAGAACTTCTCGAAGATAGTCCCAGCTAATGCGGTCAAAGGCTTTCTCTCCATCGAGAGAAAGGAGGACTGTTGGCGTCTTGTTCTTATCAAGGTATTGCAAAATATTTAGGACTCGACGGATGCCATCCCTAGCTTGCCGTCCTAGTATGAACCCTACCTGATCGAAGCTAATCAGGGATGGAAGTATTTTATTAACCCTGTTAGCAATAATCTTAGCATAGAACTTAATATCAGAATTAAGTAGGGAAATGGGTCTGTAGTTTGCCATATTATCTTGTGGCTTGCCCGGTTTGGGGATTGTTACAATGGAAGCTGATAGCATCTCCGAGGGGGGAAGGTGGCCACTAAGGAAAGAGTTGAAGGTGTCTAAAAGACATTTACTGAGGGGGGTTGAAAGAGCTTTTAATATTCGTTGTTCAAACCGTCTGGGCCCGGGGATTTGTTCAATTTAGATTGATTGATAGCCTGCAGGAGTTCCTGGGAGGTGATGGGCGAGTTGAGAGAGGACAGTTGAGTATCTGAGAGCTTTGGTAGGGCTACTTGGGCGAGAAAGGATTGATTCGCCGGGGTGTCAATATGTGGAAGCGAGGGATCATCTTTGAGGTTATATAGGGATTGGTAATATTGAGCGAAGGAATTTACGATCTGTTGCGGGTTTACTATTTTATGATTATTAACCGTAAGGGACGCGATTCTAGATCGAACTTGAAGTTGTTTGACCCTCCGTGCGAGGATTTTCCCTGGACGATCTCCCTGCATATAGAAGTTCCATTTAAGCTTTGCCAAAGAGGCTTCATATCTATAGAAAGTAAGGGTTTTGAGCTGTTGTTTTAAGGAATGTAATTCCTCTAAGATTAGGGGTGTGGGTGACTTTTTTGCAGTATCATCTGCTGTTTTAATTTTTCCCAGGAGCTCATTCAGTTTTCCTTCTCTTTTACGCTTTTCTCTAGAAGCGATTTAAAGGAGAATACCCCTGATGACTACCTTGTGGGCACACCAGAGGGTAGCGGGTTCAGCCACTGAGGCCTCGTTGAGGCTGAAGTATTCATTCAAGGAGGACCGGATCTCGTCGACAATAGCGGTTGACTTCAATAGGTATGTATTGAGTCTCCATGGGGAGAATGATGGGGAAGGGAATTTATCTGCTAGGATAAGAAATACTGGGACATGGTCCGACCAAGTTCTAGTGCCTATTTCCATAGAAAAGATATTGGGTAGCACTTGTTTATTAACCAGGAAGAAATCTATCCTGGAAAATGAATTGTTGGGGGCAGAGTAGAAGGAGAAGTCTTTTTCCTCTGGGTGTGCATATCGCCAGTGATCATGAAGGTTCTCTGTGGGTAGGACGGGTTTTAAATCTTGTGTTCTAGGGGAGGAGGGGCAGGATTTATCTATATTCTTGTCTATGACCATATTGAAATCACCACATATAATAAGGTGGGCAGCATTAAGTGCTTTGACTTTAGTTATCACTTTAGAGATAAATCGTAATTGTCTCCTATTAGGAGCATAGAGTGTGGCAATGGCATAATCCACCCCGTCTATCAGACAGTGCAGAATAATATATCTGCCATGTTCATCAACAATCACCTGTTTTTGGGAGAAGGAGACAGAATCTTTGACAAAAAGTGCCACCCCTGCTTTCCTCTCTGAGCAAGCTGTTAGGAACTGTACTGGAAATTTTTTATGTTTTAGTCTATGGGCGTCTCGGTCTCTCAAATGTGTCTCTTGGAGACAGACAATATCAGCTTTAGATTTTAGAACGTCTCTCCAGAGGGTGGACCTTTTATGGGGCGAATTAAGCCCATTCACATTTAGGGACAAGAATTTAATCCCCATGGTAACGGATTAGGAAGAGTTTTAAAGCCGCGGAACTTCTAAGGGTAAACCCCTCCAGAGAGAGATACATCCAATAATACCAATGACTGGACAAAGTGTACATGGCAGTGAACAGGAACATATGAAAAACCTGTACAATCACGAATTGAACAGTTAGCAAACAGTACAAACTGTAGGCAGACAAAACAGAATTCCCTTGGGTTGGGAAGGATTTCCATAGGGAGGGAAGGTAAATGTGCGGCAGGAGGCCGCATAGAGAAGGAATCAATTCCTAGAAGAGTACACATGGAGAAGCGCACGAGCCCCAGGTGGAGGTGGGCACCAGCATTTGTCCGTTCTAAGTCTCAACCTGGTGCTTTGGGTACTTTGGGTGTGGATCTGGCTCGCCTCTCCGACCAAAGGGGGGTGATGGCCACCGGGCGGGTTCTTTGCTCTCTGTTGGGAGTAACAGGAGGTGATTGCAGCAAGTCCCAAGACAGAAGAAGATTCTTAGCCATCAGTGGATTGTGACAGACAGTAGTGACGTTGTCTCTCGTGACGATCAATTTTATGGGGAAGCCCCAGTGGTAGCCAATTCCATGATCTCGGAGAATCTCCGTGTAGTGGGAGAATTCCCGTCGTTTCAGCATGGTTCCCGCGGAGAGGTCCGGGAAGATCGCAATATCTTTATATTTTTCTGGTAAAGGAGGGTGTTTACGGAGGGCTTTAAGGAATTCGTCTTTCGTGCGGAAGAAATGTATCTTGGCTATGACATCTCTTGGGACAGAGGAGTGAAGATGCTTTGGTTTAGGTAACCGGTGGATGCGATCCACCGTGAGGTCGATCTGGGTGGCATCAGGTAGTACTATAGCCATGAAATCGATGAGACAGGCTTGCAGCAAATCCGGGGTTACGGTTTCTGGGACTCCTCGGAGTCTGATATTCTCTCTCCGAGACCTGTCTTCTAAATCGAGAAGCTTGGATAATAACCGCTGGACTTCATCCTCTAATGCTGCATTCGCGTCGATTAGTGCGTTATGGGAGTTTGCAAACTCAGACATTTTTTTCTCAGATGGTCTGTGCGGGCCACCAGAGTTTGGATGTCCGCTCTACAGTCAGACATAGTGGGTTTTGAAGTCAGATTGGATACTTTCACGAAAGGATGAAAACAGGCGCTGCAGAGTGGCTTCCATGGAGGTGGAGGATTCAATGTTATCATGCGAGTCCAATGAGTTGGAGGTGGGAGAGATCCTTGACAGCGACGGAAAGGAAATGCGTCGATCCCCAGAGGACGGCTGGGACGAAGTTTGAGGGAAGAAAGTGAGTTTCGTTGGCCTTGATCTGGTTCTCCTCCTACTTGCGCCTCCCATAAGTTCTTGCAGCGAATCCAGGATCGAGGACAGGGACTAAACTTCGTCTAGCAGATTGCTATGGGAGTTATAATGTTGTTTCAACTCCGCTTAGGACAGGCAGACTAGAGAGAAGGATCCGAGAGAAAGGTGGTTTGGGGGGCAGCTGGAATCAGGTGTGCAGATGGCGGTTGCTGTGGGTGGTTGTTTTAGACCAAGGCAGACAGTACGTGGAGACTATCTAATTCTAAACCCAGGGCAGTTCACAGCCAAGTTAGGTTAGTCCTGTGAAAATATGGGAGCTGCCACTGGGAGAGTGATCCCCCTGTGAGGCTGTAAGACCAGGGAAGCAAAGAATCCAGCACCCTCCTTAGGCGCCTTATAGGAGAATATGCAGAGCGACAGTTGGAGTAGCGTAGATGTAAGACAGAGTCCACACTCAGGCGAAGATAACAGTCGGCCTGTACGTATCACATATGTAATGAACAGGTTGCTGTATCATATGCAGGATGGGAAAACAATATGAAGTGCAGGTTGTTGGCTTATTAACTTATTATAGAGTACCCTGCGGACAGCTAGAGAAGGTTTCGGATTGGCCCTGAACAAAGTGACTCAGGTTTAGGCGATTATCTTCTAGAGGGTATAAGCTGTGCAAATTTCTCCAGCAAGGGAAGTGCAAACAAGGATCCAGGGAATCGCTGAGAGAGAGATGTGTTTGCTGGTGGTGTTAACTGTCTTAGGCCGTGTTCACACGGCTTATTCCCGACGGATTTGTGCGCCGTATTGAGCGCACAAATCCGCCGTGAATAAGGGGGGGCGGGGGCGGGGGCGGGGCGCGGCGGGGGCGCCGCTCCCGGCCCCATAGACAATGCATTGTTTACGGCGCGTCTGCGCCGTAAATAATGTGCATGTCACTTTCTCCCCCCGCGGCGGATTTGCCGAGCGGGGAGGAGCGACGGAATCCACTGTTCTCTATGAGAGCAGTGGATTACCGTAATGACTCCGACGGATTGGCGCCGTATTGAAGCGCAAATCCGGCGCGGAATACGGCGCCAATCTGTCGGCAAATAAGCCGTGTGAACGGGGCCTTACAGTTAGTCCCTCTGGCAGGAGGAATCTGAGTCTGGCAGCAGCTGAAATTCACATTTGAGGGGAAACTTGTCAGTTAAAATGGCCGCAGCCAACTGGCTAGTGCAGGAGTGTGAAGTTGTCTGCTTCTCATACGCAACTTATCAGGGGCCAGTTGCATGGGAAACTGGAGAGATAGTACATGAAAAATCTGCTCCTTACTGGCAGTTCTTGAAGTGATAGATAGACTTTTGCCGGGTGTATTTTGTGGCAGTAGGTCTTCCCTCTAGGGAAGAAGCCGGGAGCCTCCTAAAATGGCCGCTGCCTCGTGGTTGTTGGCTAGGCCCTAACGGGAGCTCAGGTCAGTCCCCGTGGGTACAGTCCCTATCCCGGTATTACCTGCAGCTGTGTCTTGTGCGGATCTGCAGAACGGGGATCCGAGGCACCTTAGCCAACGGGTGCAGGGCAGGCGGAAAGCCGCAGCAAGAGCCTCTGTGACCCTGAAGACGGTGACGAGGCCGAGCCCGCGCAGAGAACAATGGCGGCGGCAGCGGCGCTATCCGGCAATAAGCAGGGTGGATGTAGGAGGCCACCGGGATTAAACTCACTCAGACCGGGAAGACACGGAAGACCACCGGCAGGCTTGTCTCTCGTGCAGAGCTCTCGCAGCACGCGGGTGGGTCCGGGCTGTCGCTTCAGATCTTTGTGGCAGTTGGCGCCGGCCGAAGGTGTGGAGACGGAGGCAGCTGATATTCTTAAAGGTCTCGGTGCAGGGATCCAAGGCAACCTAGCCGACGGGCGCAAGTCAGGTGGAGGGCCGCAGTAGCAGCAGGAGCTATTGTGACACTAGAGGCGGTGACGAGGTCGGGCCCGTGCAGAGAGCAATGGCGGCGGCAGCGGCGTTATCCGACAGTAAGCAGGATGGAAGTAGGAGGCCACCGGGGTTGCACTCACTCAGTCCAGGGCGACGCAGAAGCCCACCAGCAGACTTGTCTCCCGTGCAGAGCCCTCGCAACACGCGGGTGTGTCTTGACTGCCGCTTCAGCTCCTATGGCAGTTGGCGCCGGCCGGAGATGAGAGGACGCAGGCAGCTGTTAGTCCTTAAGGTCCCGGTCCACAACCTTTTTAGACGGGTCAGGAGGGGTCCAGAACAGTTCTCCACCAGACTGCAGGTGGCGTGGTAGACGGAATAGGCTTGTTTGTGCCGGTTTACAGACGGTGCCCACGGAGCTCAGCACTCGTGCGTCCTACTCCATGCTCAGCCAGGCCACGCCCCATCTTCTCATCTTATTATCATTAGTTATACTGTAATGCTGGAAGCAGATAACTTAGGATCCACCACTAACAATACTTGATCGAGACAGTTCAGCTCCCCTACCCTCTCGAGGCACAAGGCATGCTCAGTATGCTGTTCCATAGAAATCTATGGGTCATTTGACAGTTTTCCTATGTTCTGAAACCGTTTGAAAAGCAATGGCTGCAACATAATCACATAAGAAAGATGGGGGAAAAAACCTGTTATAAGTGAAAATAAGGTGATACATCATTTTGCAATAACTCTCTAAGATAGTAAACTATACTTAAAGGGGTATTTGTACCATAGACATTGATGGCATATTGATAGGGATAAGCACCTATCTTGAGAACGAGCCCCGAGTGTTCAGCTGCACTCGGAACTACCACTGATTTCAATGAGACGGTCCTGACCACCTCTCCATTCAAAACAGAGGTTTCGAGCCTCAGTCTTGAGATAGGTGCAGGTCCTAGAGGTAGGATCCGCACCTATCAGACATTGATCGATATGCCATCAATCTCTATAGTGATATAACCCCTTTAAAAGTTCATTTTCTATGAACCTTTTAAACATTGAAACTTAAAGTTACAGTCTCTTTAGTTGTAGAAATAAAAATGTTCAGACAACAAATATACCTACTTGAGAGGGAAAGTGAAGTGGATCTATGGTACCATGAGTCTTCTTACCCGCTGCCACACACTCCAGTAGCAATGCCTGCAATGTGGACTTCATTTGAATGGCCAAATTGCTTAACCAGACCTGCAAAAAACAAGCCGTGTGAAGAGCAGGTAGGCAATAGAAACAGTGCTCTCTGGTAACTGCACTCTCTGCATCTCACCTCAACATCGGTAGAAACAAGAACCTTGTTTTTCAAAGGAACAACTTCTCCTTCCAGCGATTTCATGGCAACGATATGTTTAAGGTCCTTATCAAACTCAACACTGTTCACACCTAAAACATATGTCAGTTATCAGTAAATGGTATTCAAGGTGATTGACCGACAGGAGCTATATCTGGGCACAGGAGCTGACCATCCACAACAGCACATCATGTGTCAGCAAGATACTAATGCACAATTGTAATATCTGCTTATACTGCTGCGGTCTTATCTGGCAATGAGGTCTACGGGTTCCTCTTCTTATTCTGTTTATATGCATTAACTACACTCCAATTTATTACAGTGTTCCCTCAAGTTACAACGACCTCAGGATACACTATTTTCACCTAACAATGGTCATTCCCTGGACCTCATATGTTAATTGTGGTTTCATGATGCAATACAATGTCCCAGACACTGATCCAGCCAATTCTGAATATTTTACTTGTAGAACATCTGTATTAGTGAAGTGCAAACCGTGATTGGTGGTCTAGTAATTCCTATGGAAGGGGAGTGTCCAAAGGGATAACCTCTTTATGAAACTAACTTCCATAAAACATTGTGAAAAATATGAAGCTGCACTTTAAAGAGGACCTGTGACAACTGCTGACATGTCTGTTTTAGTAAAAAAAAAAAAATATTTTTTTACCATTTTCTGTGAAATAATTCTGGAGTAGCTTCACTTATAACTCTATGTTGTGCTGCTTCTCTGTTAATTCTAGGAATGTACTACTGAATCTGTCAATTGGGTGTTACCATTCCAGTCCTCAAAGGGGTGTATCCCCTGCACACACTGACTGTGAGCACCGATTGGACAACGTAAGACCGTGCAGGCAAACTGAACTGCAATGGGCTGTCCATATTATCCACAGATGAGGTGGATCCTTAAAAAAAGTACAAACAGGACTTGTCAGGCAACAGTCACGCCTGCGCCTATTCATACACTCCATTAAAGATTTCAATGTTTTTTTTCACAGCAATAAAACTGCTGCTTGCCCAGTGCAGATGTGAACAGAGACAATTACTCTAAGTGTATGTTCACACAACTATTTGCAAATACAGCAAAATCATAGCACTCAGTGAGTGCTATGATTACCAAACGTTTACTGCTCAAAGTAGGTGCCCGTAAAAAGAAGTGACATGTCACTTATTTTCCGCCGGGGAAAAAGTAAGTGATAGGAGGCTGGGCTGTAGCTCTGTTGAAAGTACATGCTGGCCAGCATGTACTTTCAACAGCAGGCGTATAGCGGTGCAGACAGGTACGTGCCACAATACGCCATGTGAACTCAGCCTAAGCAGTCACCAGGCCAGAAGTTTAAAACAGAATAACAATCCTACTTTTAGCAATTAAAAAAAACAAATGTTTGAGCAGGGTTCTGGAGGGGGAGATTACTCTTGACCCGTTGACGTACTTATTAAGTGGGCCGGTTGGTGATCTCCCTAAGGTCAAGGCCAGGCTGATGTTGCATGTTCTCACGGCGGCTAGGTGCTTGATATCGGGGAAATGGAAGCAGTTGAACCCCCCTAGTAGCTTCGATCTTGTCCAAAGAATAGGGGAAGTCCGCCGCATGGAATATCTGACGGCTGTTCTACATAATCGGGTGGACCAATTTGAGAAAGTGTGGGCTATCTGGGATGCGCGCCTCAATTCTTGAATAACTGGGTTGCCTTTTCTTACCCCGCCCCTCCCCCCTTCCCCTTTCTTGTCCGTCAAGTGTCTTTTGTCTTGATTGTTCATGTTCGTATGTGAGTGATTTGTGTAATCTTGGACTATCCCCATTAGGTTGTGCGCTCTGGGGCCATATGCTCTTTTCAGGTCTACATGTTGGTGGGCCTCCTGCATGACGCCTTTCCCTTAGTGGAGGCTGCAGTGGTGCACGCCTCTCCTCGTACTGGGTTAAACTGTATGGGAGGGCATGTCTTCCTGCAATCCCAGTAGGTATTGTCGGGACACATGTACCCCCACAATATGATTAAGTAAATGTACATCTCTTTCTTGGCTTATGCTGTTTCGGTTTGGCCGATTCAGGTCGTTGTCGTAACTATGCACTACCATATCTTGTTATATACCACATATGATGCAAGACTTGCTGGAGGTGCTGAACGGCGTTGTATATGATGTTGTGTATATCATAAGGATGAGATGCATATTGTCATTGTATATGTGTTTATTGAAAAACTTGTTGAATAAAAATACAGTTATAAAAAAAAAAAACATCAAATGTAATAAGTTTACCAGCAAAAAGTTTCTTAAGGTGAGACTGGATGACTGAGGGGTTTGTTGACTGTCCCAGTATTTCCAGTAAGTCATCATCTCCAATGAAGTAAAAGCGAGGGAAGGCTGAGCGCTTTTCCTGTGAAAACAGTGATATATAAGATGGGAGTTCACAAACAGGCAGGTAATGATGAGCCACTGAATCATACCTCCAGAAACTCATTGAGAGACTTCTGACATCGCTGAAGCTGATCCAGGATGGTAATCAATGAGTTTCTTATTCCAACCCGTGATGTCAACATTGTCACTCTGTTGTCCCTTTTTATGTCCGACATGATGGATCTATGAAGTAGAAACACAATGAATAAGTTGTTCTAACACAAATTGCTTAAATGGGTTATCCAGCAGAAAGAGAAAAAAAATGGGGGCAGGTCTTAAACAAAAAAAAATAGTTATGATTGCCTAGCTGTACCCTGTCGCTGCCACTTCAGAGCTCCCCAGGATCCGGTCCTCTTCGCTTCTGGGTTCTCATCACAACACACAAGAAAGGCTCAGGGCCCATTGCAGGTGAGTAAGGAATCCATTTCTGTGTGTTGGGACAGGAACCCAGAAATGATGAGGAGCAGATCCTGGGGCGCCCTGCAGCGGCGGGTACAGGCAGGTAAGCGGCTTTTTTTTTTTTATTTTTTTTTTTTATTTCTGATTAATTTTTCTCTGCTGCACAATCACTTAAAAATGCACAAGTGCATTAATGAAGACAAAACTGAGAAATGTAATTATTAATTATGCTGATTAACTACAGAATATTTAATAGTGGCGTAGGGGGAAAAAAACATTTGTGTTATGTGCAAGATTTCTATCACCTCAATTTAACCTCATTCCTGAAGTCTGTATGCTGCATACAGAGGACTTCATTTATTGATATTAGGATTTGGTTGGGGTACCATTACAATTTCCATAGCTTGGTGGTCCCTAAAAGAGGTTCTTTGCAAGATGGACCCGAGTGGCGCTTTTGAAACACGCAGCGGCGATCTCTCACATTAACGCCGCTGCGTCTTCCTAATTGCGAGCAGTGATAAAGTCAATGCTAATTGTTTAGATCCGTGCTGGGGTCCGCCCTGTCCGTCCCAAAGAAGGAGCTACAAAGCGCTTGTAACACGGAGTGAAAACTCCATGTGAACAAGCCCTAAGGGTGCTTTCACGCGGTGCATTTTCGTGCGTTTTTGTTGCAAAAATACACAGAATTAATTACACACCAAAAACACACCGTGTGAAAGCACCCCAAGACCCTGAATGTTTCCTTTCACACCAAGAAAAAAAAAACTTTTTACATACCGAAAATCTTCATCAACTCTGCTGAAACGAGCTTCTTCTCTGGGAAGGGCACCACGACCAAAGATGGGCTCCAAATAAACCCATTTCCTCTGTATCTGGTTTAGATTCTGGAGGTATTCATCCAATTCAGCAAGTTTTCTCTCCCAAATAGACACCTTATCCTCAAATCCTTTGTAGTATGGAGAGTCTTTCAGAGACTGGAGGAGACACCGGTTATCTCCCACCTGATTGACAATGTCTTTCCAGTCCTTTATCAGCTTTAATGTCCGCTTTTGGCTGTCCTCATAATCGGTTAATGTAAACATGGCGCCAGCCCCCCAGATGTCCAGTTCCCTCAGAGCCTCTCGGATGGTTATTTCACCCTGAGCACGGCTGTTCAAATCCTATTCAGAGATCAAAAGACATAATAAACAGTTTGCTGCACACATATTTTGTAAGTATGGTTGCCAAATGGTTGGCATATTCCGAGCAAGGGTGGGGAACATCGGGCTCTATGATTGATGACGAACATAGTGCCATGCATGCAAAAAAAATGCCGCCTGGGTGCCAAAAATCATACATGTCGCCCCAAATGTTATGTGTAAAATAATGCCCCTCTTTCAACTGCTTGGCCAAGAGAGATCATAGGGCTCCATAACAAGACAGATCAATCACTTGATCCCTGTCAAATTGACAGAGAGTGTTTTTTATTTTGGTTAATGCAGATATCCAAACCAATCCTAAAATCATTGAGCTGCCTCATCTAAAGGACAACCTCAAATCAATGCCTACAGTAATTACTCTGGATTATCTCCAAATTAGATGCATCAAATCAGAATCAGTAGACATACATTAAGAGTGGGTTTTCACGAATCCGTTGAAAATTGTGACAAAAACACAAAAACTCAATGCGAGAACCCAGCCTCAAGGACAAGTTAATGGATCACTTTTACCAGTTTTATACACAAAAAGATTTTGGCATAGTATGACCGAAGAATCATAATCCTATGAGAAATAGGTCATGTAATCTGGTTTCATATCAGAGACTGGATGATGTAAACAGGGCTGTGGAGTTGGCAAGCCAAAGCCCCGACTCCGACTCCTCAATTTCCCAAACCTCCGACTCGGACTCCTGACTCCCTCATACATGGCGCATGTTTAAGTGATAACTTTACTGTAGTAAAATGGTAACATCAGGCTGTTTATCACCTTATGATACAATAATCAAGCTATTTAGGTAGAACAGACACTGACAAGCAAAAGGGTAACAATGTTTTGATCTTTTGAACACTGGGTAGAGTTGAAGAAAAAGCTGTATTTGTATCCAAGTCCAGTTTGCGCAAACATTGGGAATGTGTAGAAGAGACTTGGGACCAGATTTTAGATCACAGATATGCAGTATTGAAAACCAAAAGGTGGATTTCCCAAATACTAACAAAATAATAAAAATTAACATTTTGATTTTTAGGAGCAAAACAGTAATAGTGCAGTTACAGGAAAGAATCTGCAGAACTAAGCAGATCCTAAATATTTGCAAGTCAAATTTATGTATAAGATAGGTAAGATGACTGTATATAAAATTACAGTAGCCTCATGTACAAAGCTGTGGTGGATGGTGAGATATGAAGCCTGAAAGTCACAAGTTCAAAACATTGTTACCATTGTGCTGGTCAGTGTAAAATATATTTATTGGATATGACTTACCTGTAATAGAAACACTGCAGGAACATTTGTTGGAGTCTCTGAATTTGTTCTGAGAAATAATATTGCCTCCATCAAATCCTGCATACATGATCTCACATCTGATCTCATGATTTCCAGGCTAGAGAACGGCCTCTCTACACTAACTTGGGGTGGGGGCAAAGCGGTGACCACAGGGGCAGCATCTCTAGCAATGGTAGGATATCAAGGACTTGCGTCAACCACAGTCGGTTTTGATAATTGGTTGAACTCTTCTATTTCTTTGAAAGCAAGTGAAAAATTTTGCTGAAATCCGTTTGCCCTGGGAGCGGAATCTTTTCCCCTTGAGCAGCGCTTTGCCTGCTCCATGTCATCAATTACACTCCTCATGTGATGAGGCTGAAGATATGGAGCAGTAGCACTGGCCAGACCCAATTCCTCTTCCTCTTTGCACTGCATTGAACTAACTGGGCTAAATTATTATATATTTTGGGAGTCGGAGTCGGTCCATTTTATGACGACTCCTGCAAAACAGGCACTGACTCCGACTCCACAGCCCTGGATGTAAATCATATAAAACTACAAAAGATGTTAATTTACCTCCTTCCCCTATTTGGGAGATTTATTATAAAGTGTATGCAGTTGTAACTAGTCATGAGGCTGGCTTCCCATGGTGTATTTTGAAGTGTATTTTGCAGCACTGTTTGTAAGCCAAAACCAGGAATGGGTATAAAACAAAGAGGTACAGGTCTTTCCATAATATTTTTTCTCTCTGTAGGATTCATTCCTGATCTTGGCGCTGCAAAATAAGCATCAATAAATACCATGTGAACCCAGGATTAGGGTGCATTCACAAGGCAATGACAAAATACCGGTCGGATTTTCCGACTGGGATTTTGTCGTTCTTTTGCACGAAGGGGGACGGCTTCTGCCCACAGTTTGCGGATTCAAGCCGTCCCCCTTCACACAGAACTATTCATATTCTGCCTGAAAACAGGCGGTGTAAAAAAAGGTCCGGCAGAAAATCTGTGCAATGTGAACTCCTGCATGGATTTTCTATTTAAAGGGGATATATCGCTTCATCAGTTCGGCTGATCTCTTGAAGCTTGATCCTCTCATTTCCTGAAATTCAGGGGCGTTTCCTCCCCTCCCAGCTGGGCGTTTCTTAACTGAAAAGGGATGACATCATCCCCCTTTCACTGTTCATGCTGGCTCCAGTGTGTCCCCTCCCCCCCCACCTCCACATGTCACTGTCCTCTCACTATGCAGTTTTATTTTTTGTAAGAGCTGTTTAAATACCTGCATTCAGTCTAAACAGTCTTCCATGAACTCAGCACTGATCTCTCACAGCTGGACGGTTGCTACAGTTGAAACCAGTACAGATCCGTCTCCCTTCATGTTTACATAAGGCACCAACAAGGCAGGAGCATTAAGGCACTGTGGCACAATAATTCTGTTTTCTGATTATAGAGACAGCTGCAGTGTCAATAAGGAGCATTTAGCTGTATAGAGTGAAAATGTTTTCGGTCTCTCGGAGCATTAAGGCATCGGGCACAATTCTCCTGTTTTCTGATTATAGATACAGCTGCAGTGTCAATGAGGAGGCAGCTAACTGTATAGAGTGAAATTGTTCACGGCCCCTAATTCTGAGTGAGAGGCAGGAATGCAAGCTCCGTGAATGGACAGAACGTAAATTATTAGAGCCGTCAGCTAATGAAATGTAAGGAAGTGGGATCCGGCTATCTGGAGAAGTTTGTTTACAGAAACAGAAGATAAGGAATACTGTGAGAACAAGACAGCTTTGCTAATGACATCTAATTGCAAAGTTGCTTGTTTTCACTGTCCCCTTATTCTGAAGGCCATTTAATGAAATGATACAACCCCCTTAAGTCTATGTAAAAGGTTGTCAGTCAGTGTAGAGACGAGTTTCAAAGCCTAAAACCGTCTGTAAATCCGACTAAAAACCCTTACCGTGGGGACGGGCCCTTAGAGTGAATTCAAAGCGGGAGATGTTTAGTGGGGTTTCCACAATGTCCAAAATATGTATTGGAGGTTTAAAAATCGCTAATCACATGCAGCAAAAACATCCATGTAGAATTAGGGTATGTTCACAAGCTGCGGAATGCTATAGAAAGTTTGCACTGCAATTCTGCAACAGTCTGAAAATCTGCACCAAATAGTTCAGATGTGCTTGTGAATTTTCCAACAGGCATAACATTGTTAAACAGAGGGGGGAAAAAACCTCCAAAAACTAAGTCTACTCACCTTCCCTGGCACTCCCATGGCAACACATCTCCGGTCCCCAAGTCTTCTCCTTATACCAACCTCCAGTGAAGCCGTCAAGTCTCATGTGATTGCTGCGGCCCTGTGACTGGCTGCAGCTGTCACATGGGATGTTACATTATTGCTAAAGACCATCTGTACAGGTAAAACTGGGGGACTGAGAACTCGTTGCCATTGGGGCACCAAAAAAGGTACATTTTTTGAAGACTGCATTCCTCCCCTCTGTACGGCTGACTGCCCACGGTGTATTGCGGGGCGCAACTGTGTGCGCTGCAATATGGCCAGCCCGTACTTTCAACAGCACTAAGGCCCGGCCTCATATTCACATTCAATTTGAATGGAATATGCCGGAAAATCACAGTACTCAATAAGTGCCATGGTTTTACCGTATTTGCAGAGCGCAATTAGGTCGGTATAGTAGCGCAATTACGTGAAATAGACCCCGCAAACACATTGTGAGGCATGCATGAACGGGCCTGTGCCAGGTATCTGGTTTCTTTTCAGCCAGTCAGACGCAGCCCCATTTGCCCGCGGCACTTTGTAATGATTTCGGGGGTTGAGTGGGAGGCGGGGCGCACTAGAACCGTAGAGAAGCTATAGATTTATAGCTTCAGCATGGAAAATCCAGGCGCATTACTGCTGGAACAGGTAAACCACTTTTAAAGTGGTTTACCTGAGCCAGAAATGTCGTAACAAGCGCTAAAATGCGCCCGATTTATGGCCCGTAGTAGAGTGGGTTCATAAATCAGGCGCATTCTAGGCTATTAGTAAGCGCATTAAATTTGGGTTCACACGCCAAATTTCATACCTGCCGCCCATTGTGTGAATATACTTGTAGGTTTTTCTGTAGATACAAAGCTAATCCATAGCAAAATTTGCAATATTTTAGTTTTTTTGCAAATTTTGTCGTCGCTATTAAATTTATGGTGAAAATCTGCAACAAATCCACAATAATTGTTAAACATAAATTGATATGCTGTGGATCTAAAATATGCCCTTTAGGTCAGTTTACGTGTGGAAATTTTCTGCAGCATGTGAATGACCTTGATTAAAAGGTTTGTTCACTTATATATTTTATTTTTAGTCCAATGTAGCCAATCTAAAAAAAAAACAAAAAAAAAAAAACTCTCCTCTGTTCTAACGCTGCACCCTCCTCACTCGTCCTGGTACTTTTTTTTTTTTAAACATATTTTTTTTATTTTCAACATCATGGAAGGATAAGTGCGGTACAACTGAAAGTACATGTTCATATGTTATGTTACAAGTAATATCTTTAAGACAACATATCAGCACCACACATGAATCATCAACATGTCTCTGGTCCAGGGTCTGGACCTTCGTGATATCGCAGAACATGATCCTGGTATTCTTAACAGAGACCTCATTGCTGCAACCTCTGATTGGCTGCAGCGGTCACATGCCACTGCGGTTCAGACAGCTTACTTCAGTGATGTCACACAGTGGCACGTGATCACTGCACAAAATCAGAAGTATCAGCACTGATGTCCCCATTTTGAAGACCAGGGAGAGTGAGGAACGAGAAAGGAGGTGAGAAAAAGGTTTTTGGTTTTTTTTTACGTGCAAAAAATTAAAAGTTAACTATTGAAGTGGACAAACTCTTTAAGGAAATGTCATTCTTTTTGCTGTCACTGTAATATACTGCAGATCTTTCTCATACAAATCTGCAATGTATTCATCTAGTGGAGACATACCTTTAAACACAATGTGGATTTACATATCCAGATTATATCAATTATCGTGTGGATTTGTCACAGAAATTCATTGCAGGTTTGAAATCCACAGCAAAATCTGAATGTATCAGGGAAAAAAAGTCTGCATCATGTCAACGTAGCCTCAGGTATCCAAAAGATGCTCTCTCTTAAATAGATCTGTTTGGTTACAAAATCTCATTACTGGCTCCTTCACACATACTAATCCTTTGCTACTAAGAGTGCCTATTGTAATGCCTCATTTCCACTGGTAGAACTGCAGGGAAAATTAACACTCGCTGCCTAGTTCTCCACAGATTACAGCTGATCGCTGGGGAACTCAGGGGAGCATTTTAAGAAAAAGTAATTATCTACAGCGGACATCACTGTAAGCTGGCTGTATAAGGCCGTCATTCTGTGACCATAAACATCATGTAGGGGCTGGAAATGACAGCATTTATTAAAACAGAAAAAGTTCAGAGCAATAAATCCACCAGAGATGACACTCTTAGGTTAAGTCTACACTGCAATGTGAAAATGACGCCCAAAATCCAATGGCATTTTCACATTGCTGGACTGTGCGTCACCGCCTCAAAAAAAACGGCGGTCGGATTTCAGATTTCCGACGGCCCATTACATTGGGGCTCCAGGAATCCGATGGCGGTCCGGTGGAATATACAGCATGTTCTATATGGAAACTCTTAGCAAAAAATCCATGCTGTGTAGACAACAGCACGGATTCTCTATTGAGGGCTACACAGCTCTGGGCACGGTCGGATTTTCAGTGGATTCAAAATACTGAATCCGCTGAAAAACCGACCAAAATCCAGAGTTGTGTAAACATAGCCTAAACCCTCCTTAGAACCAAATATCCAAAATGAAAAAAGCAGGCTAAAATTTTACTTTTAATCCATCATTTATATAATCAGACATGAAATATGGATAATGGCAACATAAATCCTATTGTCCCAAAATATAATAAATTATATTCCACTTACAGTACAGATGACGGTTGTGTACAGGAATAGACAAATATTTTTTGTGCTCACGTAACTAGATCGTTATGTACGATAGTTCACTTCTATTCAGAATAACTGGAGAGGTTTCAGATTTACAAAAAATCTCTATCTTCGATAAAAAAAAAAGTGTATATATAGCCCTATTCCAGAGCCTGCCTAACTGGCAGAGCACCCACCGTTACTAGGGTAGGCCTCCGTAGGGTGAGGTTGCACCTTTCGAGGAAGGTGCTCTGCCAGTCAGGTAGGGCTTTAATAGAGCTATATATATACCTTTTTCATCAAAGATAGGTAGAGATTTTTTCTTACATCTGAACTATCGTATAGACTTGACGACAACCTGGTTATAGGAGTACACAGCTGTCATCTGTACCATAAGTGGAATATAACATTATATTTTGCAACCGTAGGTTTATGTTGCCATTACCCATATTAAATGTTCAAGCTGTTTTGCATAAATAGATTAAAAGTAAAATTTTAGCCTGCATTTATTAAATCAGAAACACTAATCAGCCGAAGAAAGTTACAATATGGATGTCTCTCAGTGATATGAATTTCCTTATCTTATAGAAAGTGGAAGCAGCTACACCCTGCTGCATTGTCAATGGTTTGGTCACAACAGGGGTTCACATAAAGAAATGAGGTCTTACTATTAAGTATCAATGAGGCACCTTGGTCGTCTATCGCCAGCTTTACTCTTTATGACACAGACCTATCTCAAATCATTTGAAAAGTGATGTTTCAACATTGCAATGTTGATGACACACAGGAACGAAGAGAATTCAAGAATTCAAGGGGTTGTCTAGCAAATATGATTAATGGTGCTAGGTTAGGCACAAGTATTAAAAAAAAAAAAAAAAAAAAAAAAAAAAAGATTATACTGATCTATAGCTTTCCTGCCGCTCCCCGATCTCTTCCTCGTGACTTACGGGTTCTCGTCCCAACACACAGGAGATGCTCACACTCCACCATAAGTGGATGGAGTAGGAGCCTCTTATGTGTTGTGATACAAGAACCAGTAAGTGAAGCAAAGCAGATTTACAGGGAGCTTTGGTGCAGCAGCGGTGGGGGGCAGATAGGGAACGATACTTTTTATTGTTTTTTTTTAACCAGCCCATTTCTTTAGAATTTTCATCTGCATGTTGGGACAAGAAACCAGAAGTGAAAAGGAGCAGATCAACGGGATGCTCTGGACCGTATCAATTTTTACCCACCGTGGCCTCATTAAATAATCTTTTTTTTGTTGGACAACTCTTTTAAACGTATTCTCCCACTTCAGTTTAATAAAATATTTTTAGCATACTGCTGCCCCAATGAAATGAAAAAAGTTTACACTCCCCTCTCCATTTACCTGCATTCCAACCTCTCCCTCCACCAGTCTTCTGATTACTTCCAGCTCTGGCAGAACAAAACATCACCTTTATAGTCACTGATTGGCTGCAATGCTCATGTCCCATTGGCTGAAAGTGAGCACTTCAAATGACGATGTCAGGCAATGGCATGTGACCGCTGCAGACAATCAGAGGCTATAGTGGCGACACTCCCGTTTGTCTTATTTCAAAAGTTAAAGGGGTTAACCAGTTTATAACGTCTTTACTTATTATCTTTATAGGAAATTGTACTGTTTTCTTACATATGAATTATAAATTTTACTCCTGTAGCTCTTTTATAGCAGTTCAGCAGATGTCCGCTGATATCCAAGTAACAGTAGATTATTGAGAAGGATTACCTCCAGCAACATCTTGGGCCACATGTATGAAAACTGTCTAGGTCTAAGACTGTCTTTGTTGCCCATAGTAACCAATCAGAGCGCCCCTTTCATTTCATATAGTGCTCTGGAAAAATGAGAGGGGCGCTCTGATTGGTTGCTATGGGCAACAAAGTGAGTTTTAGACCTAGACCGTTTTCATAAATGTGGCCCCTTATGTCTGTCACTGTCTGTGCAATGTTTTTGCCACATTATCATCCTGCCTCATCTTTCTGCTTTTTGTTTTTAACAGTTAACCTTATGAACAACAGGACATCCCCTGGAGAGACAGCAGAACTATTCACCATTACACTATATTAGGTTTTTTACCAATAAACCAGTGAGAAAAATTACAAAAACTAGATTCCACAGCTGATGACACATGGACGTCAATAAAACATTAAGTTAGGAAACATGAATGACACTTACTTTAAGCTCTGAAGCCCTGGATATTATAACATCAGCAACTTTCAGCAGATCTCCAAACAGCAACTTCTCCAATGTGGTTCCCTTGGGAAGTCCAAGGAGTCTGAAGAGATCGAGCCAGTGATCTTGAGACAGGTGCTCACCACGTACATACTTAAGCACAGGAGCCACCATCTACATGAAATACATAAAGGTCTATTACTACGATTTCTTAATTAAATTCATCTCCTTTCCCACCACCACCACCGACAGATGTGAGAACACCACAAATATAAGCATGGTTAGCGCTGCTATAATTATCTGCAAAAAGGTATGAACCTTATAAATAGTCCTAGCTATCAAGAGGTCCAAAAGTTCATAAATCCCCTAGAGTAAAGGTCAAATAATCTCAGTCCCCTTGTGGTATATAATGTTGTATCAATTCTACAACGACAGCTTTAGGGCATTTCCCCACTGCACGGGTTTTCGGCCGATGTTTCAGACGGTTTGCGGTTTTGCAGACCGCCTGAAGAACCGGCTGAAAATGAGTACAATGGGGATCTATGGAAAACCCACGCAGCAGTCCCCACTGCACGGGTTTTCCGTCTGGCGGTTTTGCCGCCTGTGGTCCATCCGCAAAACATTGTACCTGCACATTTTTCCGTCCGGTTTTCGGACGGAATCTGTGCAAGTCAATGTGAAGGGGGAGGGCTTTTCTCCTCCCAGCGCGGAGAAAAGCCGCCCCCCTCCTCCACCCGGCGGCTGTGGGGACGGCCGCAAAACAGTGCCAATACCGGTCACATAACCGACCGGTATTTGGCACTTGCCGTGGGAACGCACCCTTAGAGTACATAAAGCTTGTTGTAATGTTGTACCTTGTATCTGTCGATTTCGGACTGAAGCTTTACAGACATTGTGGTATGTTCTTCCATTTTTCTCAGTCTGTCATGCCAAGACAGGAGAAATTCTTCAAAACTGTAATATTTGCTCCTGTGAATAAGGCAGATGTTAAGAACCATTTTAGTTTCCACATCAGAGAAAAGCAGTGGAAAAACAAAAGTTTAAGAAAAACAACTTGGGGAATGTTCACACAGCGTTTTTTAGATGCCAAAACACGGATCTAACAATATGCAGTGTGATTTACATTCATTTCAATGTAAAACGTGCATTGGCGTTCAGACGATACGTGTTTTACATGCGTTTTTCGGATTTGTTCAAAGAATTCGTTTTACGCAGCAGACGCCCTATTTAAAACTATTGGGTGCAATCCTGCTGCACATAAAATGCATCCAAACAGGTATCGCACTTTGGATGTGTGTTGGATATGTTTTATGCAGAGCTTTTGAATACGTTTGTCAGATCGAAAAACGCATTCAAAAGTCGCGTGTGAACATTCCCTTATACCCTGAATGGCTGATTTAGCTGATATTGGCTGATATTTCATCTGTTTATACATATAATCACCAAACATAACCTCCTCCTGATGCAGCACTTTTTATTTACATCACGTTACTCCCTGCTTTTCAAGAGATGGGTCTATTAGATAGGTTCCTTCTAATAAGGTTAGCATGATGTAGTAAATCATTCACACAATTTGATAAAATTTTTTGTTAGCAACCTTAACTTTATCCTTATAGCAATTACAGCAATGCAATTCCATAAATGCAATGTTTGCATGTGCCTTGGCAGTTTCCTAGTGCTGCGCTCTGTTCGGCTATCTCGGTGCACTTGTTTAATTAATGTTTGGACGTCATGACTAATTTTGTCTTTTTTGTTCAGTTTACAACAAACAGAAAGGACATGTAAAGCTATTTATAACCTTTTCTACCCATCTATTTATGCCTTGAAGGGATTCTTCCATCTCACATATAGAGGGCATCTCAAAAAGACATATCTGGGAGAAGGGCTCCCCAAAAGTGTTGGTTCAGATTAAAGAGCTGGTCGCGCTTGCGCACTGCTCTCCATTATATTTTATGGGAGTTCTGGTTACAGCCGAGTGGTGTGTGCGGTTATACTTTTAACTCCCATAAAGCCAAGGAGTGGAAAGGATCCACCTCTGGAACCAGCACCTATCACACACTGAAAGCATATCCTATCAAAATACAAGTAATGTTTGAGATTAGAGTACACATTCAATCTCCAGATACCTCCCCTGCTCATCTTTGCTCTCCTCTTGTATATATGTGAGCAGCAGACAATTCTGACAGAAGTTGTTCTTTGAAACAGCTGTAGTCTACGACATGAATGTTATTAGAGCAAATGGACAGGGGGCCATCCTGTTCAGACAGCTCCTGTAAAACTACAGCATTTCCACTTGCAAAACAACTTTTTTTAACCCTCGGAAGCCCCTTCTAAGTGTTCAGATTTAGTGTTGAGCGATTATTATCGACAAAGTTGAAATCGGCACAGTTTTTATGGTGATCGGATTTTTTAGATCATGCGATAATTTAGGTTAAAATCTGTGCATCACTATTAAATCGGCCTTTTTGGGGCATTTCCTTTAAATTTTTGGCGGCCAGCAAATCAGTACAGAATAGAGCGGGGTTTTGGATGTGTGGCGACGCATCGGGGATGTTATGGTTGCTTTCGGAAAAATCACATACTCTTTTACAAAGAACAGCGTTCCTTTTTCAGTCATGTTTCACGTCCAAAGAAGGACGTCCTCGTTGTTCCAAACACCACAAAATTAAATTATATTTCTTCACAAGAAACCTCTACTATAGCGGTGATCCTTACAATTTATTAGATTTAACGATTGGAAGATTTTATAGTAGTTAGCGGTATAGATTTTAAATGATAGCAACTACTGCTGTAAAGTCCCGGGGGAGCAGGGGGGGGGGTAAGGGGGGCCCGCTTGGGTGGGGGAAAGGGTGAATGGGGTTCTGTGCCCCCGCCCCGATCACTGATACCCGCCACCATGTCTCACCCTTAACCCCCTCCAAACGATGACTGCCCAGCACTTTCACAACGCAAACTTCTAGAACATAAATACCACTATGAAAATTTCCTAGATATTTATTGGGCAGCCTGCAACTTATATGATACCACATCTTGTTCTAGTAACTGCAGGTCACTTTGTTAGGTGTGCACAACTCCACTTTTATTATCAGTATACCTTTCAGAAAGTGTTCAATTCCAATTTTGCCATTCCACATTTGTTGATATTATCCACCTGTACTTAAATTGAATCCAGCAATTGTGTCGTCAGCACAGGATTAGATAGGATGCCAAAAATACCACCTTGATAACTAACCAATAAATTTCAATACGTTTTCTTTTGACTTTAGGTTGTCACTACAGCTTTGTTCATTGTTGCAGGCAACCTTGCACTTAAAATGTGGAATACTGCAATTTTGTATCACCCACAGGTGAAATTGATAGGTGCCAAAAATACCTTTTTAATATTATCCGCAAAACATTACAAGTGATACGTGTTTTTTTTTTTTGCACTTTTGCCCAGTACCAGATTTGTTATTAGGAGATCCACCTTGCAGTAATTATGAGAATCCAGCAATTGAGTAGTTACCACAGGTGAATTGCTAGTGCCAAAAAATACCTTTATTTAATCCGAATACATTACAGATGACTGTTTTTTTGACTTTGTGCACTACAGCTTAGTTCATTGAGGCACCTTGAACTTTAAAATGTGAATACTGCAATTTTTTAGTCACCAACAGGTGAATATGAGTTAGTTGCCAAAAAAATACCTTTTAATATCCGAATACATTCAGATGACGTGATTTTTCACTTTGGCGCATAGGGCCACTTAGTTTGAACTTGATAGATCTACTTTGCAGTTATATTGTGAAATTCCAGCAATTTTTTTTTTGATTTGATTTGAGGGATTTGTAGAATAGCTAATGATTGCCGTCTTTTAATAAGAGACTTTCCAAAACTCTTCCATACCTGCTATCAAAATGTATATTACTGAACATAGAGCGATATTCAGGTGGTAAGCGAGCAAAGAGGGGGTTATGACATGGAAGGTAGAGTACAGAGAAGGTGCTTCCTTCCAGTGTCTGGCGGACACCACACGCATGCCAGCGATCATCAGTTGCAGGACCGTCAGGCCTGTAATCGCTGGGTCATGGCCGCTGGTGGAATCTCAGAAAACGAACAGCGACGCCAATCTTCCCTTCAGTGGTTTTAATGCAACTGCATTCCCCTGCAGG
The DNA here is from genome assembly GCA_025379985.1 of Phyllomedusa bahiana. Lineage (NCBI taxonomy): Eukaryota > Metazoa > Chordata > Amphibia > Anura > Hylidae > Phyllomedusa > Phyllomedusa bahiana. The sequence goes on along the minus strand of JAODAL010000624.1, from coordinate 18,041 downwards.
TCTTAACCTCCTCTGTCCTGCCAGTTGGCCAATCACTGGGCCATCAAATGACGTCATGGGCGCAACACCATCATCCCCGTCCAACATGAAGCAGCCAAATGTCACTCGTGTACCCCACCACTGGGTGGATATCCATTGTCTGTAAGACCACTTTGATGAACAAAATGCGTTGGGGTCAGAAGGCATGTTAAAAGATCAAGAGGCCAAGAGGATGATTTTTGCCTCTGCTCAGACGCCGTTTTACTGATGCCATCAGAGGAGGAGAAAGGAAGCCGGTCAATCGCAAACATCCCGGGCGGTCAGCAAAACGCCTTGCAGTCCCCTCTAGCTTGTACCCCGCACCCCTTGAAATGCAGAATGTCAGGGACGACCACGTCACCTGTGTTGATGATGATGACGCCGACATGCGGTGATTCCAACTTGGTCTATTTCAAGCAGAATTATAGCTTGCGAGCGCTTCATCACTGGACGAGGAGGAAGACGATGGGGTATTTGTCAGTACGTCCCCCCTCTGCCTCAAAAAAGGGGAGAGCGGGGTCAGACAGTCCCGCTAATAATGATTCCGAGCAGCCACGGTCAGCGCAAACCCCCCGACCCCACTCGCTATCGCCGTCAAAAAGGTCCAGGAACCTCTCAAGCCTGGGCCTTCCTTTGACTAAGCCATCTGATTCACCCCACGATGATCCTATGCCGGCTTTGCCGTAAACGCATAAGTAGAGGCAGAGAACCTTAATTGTAAACCACCACCAACATGTCTATGTCTACATGCAGCGATGCATGAGTGTGAAATGGAGTGCAACTAACTTGCCAAAAAAGGGCCATAACCGACCCGTGTCCTCCAACCACGTGTCACAACCCCTCTGCCTCTCTCCTCCTCCGCCACCACACCAAGCGTTACCATCAGCTGCCCCATGTCTCTCTGAATACCATGGATCAGGGATCAGCCTCCACCGTCATGCCCAGTACCACCAGCAGACCACCATAAGACCATCCCTATCCCCCATCTACCTTCCACCATTTGACGACCTGCACTGGTAACAGGGGCCAGTCTAGCAGCCATCCTAGCTGTCCTTCCAGGTTTGGGAGCAGAAGAAACACTTAAACACAAACCATTCCCAAAGCCAAAAGCCGAATGCCGGCATTGCCAGCTTTTGGCCTTGGACATGTTGCCTTTTTGTCCGTCTGGGGGAAACACAGGATGGGTTCGGCCACTGTCATGGCCCTAGCCTGCCCCCAATACCAGATGCCCGAGCAGGCATTTCATTTGCCAGAAAAAGCCGTCCCTGCCCCTGTTCCAGCCCCGATGGTCATCTAAAATTATTCAGCGCTACCTGACTCATCAGTGCCGGAAAAGTCCATCAGACCACCGACACAAGGACTATATCATCACGGCCAAGGAAGTGGCCGCTAAATCTCTGTGAAAGCTCACTGGGTGAGCTGGGTGGAATGTCCCAGTGGGTATGACGGTTGGCTCTCTGAGTGGAGCTCGTCACCATCACCGGCTCTTTCAAAACCGCAGGATGGAGCACGTGTGGTACTTTCCCCACCAAGGTTCCTCTGGAGGCATCTCCGAGCCCAGAGAAACCAGGCCGTGTTAGAAATTAATCTGGATCATGGGAGACCTGTCCACACACAATTCCGGATCTGTGGACGGCTCTCGCCCGCACAGACCGAGCGCTGGCCTGGGTGCCAAGTAACCGTTGGTGCCATGCAAGGTGGGGGTGCGATACTAGGCCGAAAATCTTCGCACCATCCCTGACCCTTAATATCGTTAGCGTGGAGGCACATCCCATGTCCCCTGCACATGTCCGATGAAACCTTGTCGTACCAGAAATTTCTAAGAGCGTAACCGGTTTCCTGACTGCCTGCCTGATGAAGGCTCCGAATCTAATACGCACTCAGGTGGTTCCTCCGTTCCTGACCCTGCTACGTTCCCGCCTGGCTGCGTTGCAGCGCAGCTCGGCCGTCCCCGTCAACCTTCACATGCATTGTTGACGTGGCAACACCTGGAATCCCACCCTCCCACCAAAGCTCCAGCGATTGTGGCAAAGCAGCGACGAAGTGCCATTACGCATACGAAGTGACACATGGCCTGACAAGCATCGGTGCGTGACCTCGGGTTGTGAGGCCACCGAGAGTGGAGGCAAGGTGAAAGAGCTCCTGCAAACCATCCTTGCCAGTTTGAAGAGAGCCACCACAATGGGTCAGTGCGGACAATGCCCTTGTCAGCATGAGCATTGTGGGTGATCATTGTATCTGAGACGATCGATGGACCACTCTGAAACAAAGTCCCGGCCAGCGAAGGAGTGAGGAACGGACACAGAATGCGGGACGAGACGGATCCTTTCTCTCCATCATCCTCAAGGGCCCACAGTTTCCACAATGTCAATAATCGTCTCCTTAGGCAGTGGTTTGGGGTCCAGAGCTAGTGCACATGGCCTTCAGCCCTCTCAGGGTGCATCATCACAGGCATGTCAGGCTGAGTTGAAGCAGTGCCGGAGTGCAGCGAGGATGAGGGATGAGATGAGGAGGAGGAGGAGGGAGGAGGAGGATGTAATCCTAGACACCGATGTAAATGACCGGGACGGTCCCCTGGCGGTGTGTGGTTGGGCCGTCGGAGAATTGAAGTGTTTGGCTGCGCGAATTTTGAGGCGGTGCGTCGGCCTCATCGTTAAGAACCTGATTTTGGCTGCTATGCCCCCCACGATCCCAGAATACTTGGGAAATCAATGGCACCTCTCTCACTATGAGTAGCTTGGATTCTGTCAACCATTTTTCCTTCCACCAACAAGATCCACTAGCATTCCGGCATTCCCAAAGAACACGCATGTTACTGGTGCCACCCTCCTGGATCCCCCGGTACGAAAACAGAACTCAGCACATTCCTTCCTAGCCCCACCCAAATGAGAGTTAACATGCGGAAATGGAACCTTGCTGATTGAATCAACGGAGAACATCTTTTGCGTCAGCTCTCAACGTTCCCCGAGATTGAGCACGTGTGGAACAACATCAGCGACGTGAACAAAGAACCGTAGAAGTTGCAAAGTAGGCGTAGCGTCACAGCAGGGCAAGGAGGCAAGAAGCCCTAATGGTTACCGTACTGGCAATCTTTATATAAACCACCTCCACCGAACGCATGCAATGCAGTGCACATGCACATCCAAAACACAAGATCAGCTAAGATCATGGGCACACCGACTATCAGCGTCTCAAGCACCGCGATGTTTTTGTATGTTTCCGGACATACCAAAAGACCTTCAGGGTATCCAAAATGGCCGAAAGGCCCGAGCTGTGCTCGTCACGCCATAGAAGGTGCTGTCCCTGCCCAGCACCACTATCAGAACTGAGCTGGTACCTTCAGCACAGCTGGAGGAGTCATTACAGACAAACGCATTCCACCGGCTATTCCACAGATAATGTGGATTGTTTTGATTTTCATCAAGATGAATCCAGGGCATGGATCTCTGATGATGGTTGTGGCCCGTCCCAATTCCCGGTGGTCACCGATTAGTTGCCCCAGTCTACTTCACATTCCACTTCAAAGCAGAATGGTCCTCTTGAAAAAATTTATTTTAAAAATGATCAGTTTTCTTAGACGTGCAATTTTTATTCTCTATTCCAACATGGTTCATATTTAGCTGTTTTGCTGTGCGGAGACTGTAAAAGCAGCAAGTTTTTTATGACAAACACCGTATTCCATTTACATACTCACATTTAACCTTAAGCAGTTTTCGCATTGTCCATGGATTTTGAGTCTATGCTAGCGTGAGATACGCTATATTAAATGGACCTTTGGAACAGAAAAGATGGCTTCTAATGTGGCATTCTCCCACACGAAATTTTAAATATAGGCTGAGCTCAAGCAACATATTTAAAAATTATTGGGGTTCATGAATGACTGTGTAGCTACAGCAATAACACATGGTCCTTTAGGTAACAGAAAATGTGGCTTCTAAGTGGCATTTCTCCCTCAAACAATTATAACGCAGTGGGCTGCGACCAGGTTTATACCCACCCCATAGAATCCATAAAAGAGTGGTACCATCTGCTTTGCAATACAGCTCATGCCAAACAGGACCAAGTCTAAAAAACTAAGATGGATATTCACACAACATTTGTTCTTCAACATTATACCAATGTCAGAGGCTCATGACAAGGGTCCTTCATTGAATTTTATGGGGCAAATATTGCTTTGCATGCAGCTATAGCTACAGGTCCAATTATAAAAAAAAAATGTTGTTTCTAAGACAGACATATGTTCTTTCACAATAGTCAAGAGTGGGCTCAAGGGTGATGGTATTGCTGTCAGAAAACAGGGAATATAGGACCACTGTATAATGGACCCCTAATGCAAAATGACTGTTTTATAGCAAATACATTAACATAGCAATCAATCCCTGTATAGAGGACCACCCAATATAATCCAAATACAAAAGCTAAACAAATACAAAGGTGTGGAATTCCATCCTATTTATAAAAATGTGTTTTTCAAGAAATTAAACTACTAAAAACTTGCATGTACAAAATAGCTGGTAAAAAAATTCCTCTAGAATTGTACAAAGAGGGTAACATAGGAAAACTAGACCAGATGTAGGTTATTCACAGACATGGAGATAATGGGAGCCCGGACAAGAACAAAGTACAGTAGACAAATTCCTCCAAGTCCCGTTGAGTAAAATGGAGAAAAAGAATGCCAAGAAAAAGGGCACCAGGTTGAACAGGACTTTAACCACCAGTAGCTTTCCAATGAAGCTCAATTGGTCCACTAGCTCATGACGGAGGGGGCAAGCGCTACCCCAGTGTATTGAGCTGTGGTACTGAGGACAGGTCAGGAGTTCTCACACTTCCGCATCCGCAAATCGAGCTTCCGCACGTACAGTTTTTCGTTGCTTGGTGCGTGCCACTGTAGGGAATTATATCCCAGCCCGTCGATTATAAAAGAAGGCCAGACCTCCAGAGGCTCTCTAGCCTCAGCTCCACAGGTAACAACCGTCCCTGGGTCATGTCTAGGTCACAGGACAGGTATAGTCAATGTCCCAGTGAAACTAAAGAAGGTGTTGAAGGACGTTCCTTTAACTTTTCCGGTCACTTTTTAATACTGATGGTTACAGACAGTTTTTTAAAGGGTCATGACAGCGTGTACAGACAGATATAGATAGTGATCCAGAACAAAACTAAAATGTCAGGGGTGGTTCAAATACATCCTTTTCCCCGCGGCACTTGTTTAATTCCTGGGGGTCAGACAGGTTTAAGGGTCATCCTGGCGTCCCAGGACCATGGTATTGTCAATGACCAGTTCACCTAAAAAGGTGGTTCAAAGACTACTTTCTTCCGCCACTTTTTAATCTGTGGGTCATGCAGGTTTAAAGGGACAGCTGCGTTCCGCATGACAGGGAAGTGCCAATGACCAAGTTCAAGTAAAGGATATCAAGATAATACTGCCTTTTGCACGTTTTTAAATTGTGGGTGATGCAGGTTTTAAGGAAGTGGTCATGCTGTGGTAACAAGACAGGGAAGTATGAAATGGTGTGTGAGAACATAATGTACTGAGTGCTTTTTATAGCCCAAAGATGATTGTGGCCGTAAGATGAAGCAGGTATCCATTTACTGTATGTGGCTGTCAAGTTCCAGCTGTCTCCATCCCGGCGCCTGTTTTTTGGGTGTAATAATCGAAGGTGATGTTGCTCGTCCCTATGATCCTTTAATGGATCATCCTGCTTCATAATCGATGCTCACTATACGAAAAAACCTTAATCGATGGTGGCCGGACTATCGCTATCGCACGACCGATGTCGATAGCCAACAGTAAGACCCGCTCAACACGATTCATCATCCTCAATCTCTCCCGCTGCCAATAACTTTTTCTCGAAGATCAGGTATGACTATCTCTGTATCTACATGGAATAATATTCCTGTTTCTTCAGATATGGCTTTTAGATGTCAAAAAGGCCTTCGATCCACGTACGGCTTAATCAGAGCCCGGGATTGGCGCCGTACTGCGCGCCGCGCGGATTTGCGCTCAATAACGTCGCCAATCCGCGGGCAAGTAATTGACGGTAATCCACCTGCTACACAATGAGATGCAGTGGAATTCCCGTCGCTCCTCCCCGCTCTGCGGCGGAATCCGGCCGCGTGGGGAGAAAGTGACGCATGCACATTGTCTTACGGCGCGGGAGAGCTGGCGCCGGAGAATAATGCATTGTCTATGTGGTCGCTGTGAGCTCGTCGCCCGGTGGTTGGTGCTTCCGGCCGCGCTCCGCCCCCGGCCCATCCTGTCCCGCCCCGTATTCACGGCCTTTGTTGGCGCGAGGTCAATACGGCGCACAAATACCTCCGTGAATAAGTCTCCGTGTGAACCGAACGGCCCTTAGATGTCCAGTGCCTCGTCCAAGGCGTCACTGCAGCCCCCATGACGGCAGCCTCGAGCTGAGTTTTTGCAAGGTTTTATAATTCAAAAAAAGACACTACTATTTAACTTTAGGGCCACAAGTTCACTTATGACTCGACGGGCTTATTGTGGCGCACAGTATATATATCATGTCCCGAATTCGCGTGACGTAACTGCGCGAATTACGGTGCTTGAAATACGTCCCATGTCTTACGGAATCCCACAGTACACGAAAGGCAGTAACAAGGTCAACGTCTCCACTACGTTGCCCTATGCTTCTGAGAATCCGCCTGCTGGGTGGAGAGTACAGAGAGACTAATATCCATAACACACTTGGCGTATACGCGCCTCTAGAAATGATCGACAAAGTGGCTGCGTCGTAGGAGCAGGGCCCCCCGCCCCCCACAAACGTAAATTGCAGGGCTTAAATTACGCCCTCCGCATTAGGCCGTGTGAACATGGCCTAAAAAAAATAAATCAAGTCAATATAAAATACACCATTAAAAAAAAAATAAATTATATTATAATATGTTAAAAAAGAACTTGTGAGTGAAAAATTTTGGGCCTGCAACAAACCACGTATGATGCTTCTACAGTTTACAATAAACCTAGCACTAATGCGCGTGAGTAAAATCACAACGAGTACAATAAGAACAGTGCACTAGGAGGGGATGCATCTCCGGTTAGTCAGACAACCCTGGGGACATCAAGCTTAATTACCATTTCCTATGCAAAGAAGCTATACAGTGGCCTGAATGTCACAAAACTGTAGGTGTATACTTTATCAAAAGTTAATTTAGCAAAGTTGCCTGGTCCTTCTAAGAACCTACAATGAAGAACAACGGTGTATAATCCTAGGAAAGAGATACAGTCTTACCTCGCCTTCTCAATAAATCCTTGATAAAACTCCTCATACAGAGACCACGTTTTCGTGCAGCCTTCAATGTCCATACGTATTTCATTAGCAAGAAAAAAACCGGAGGCCTCCCAGGTACAAAAAGAAGACAGCCCCACACACTGGAAAATCAAGAATTCGAGTACAATAATAACAAATCCCAGCCCCCTCCCCGGTCCACCCCTAAGCTTTAATATCATATCATTCCCCTTTGCATGATAATCAGATACCAAATGCTACCAATTACTAGTATATAGCAAGTATGTACACCGGAATTGTCAGTACTACTGACAGAATCGGTCTCCAGCAAAAGCCAGAATGCTATAGTGTGAACATAACTTTTAAAGAAATCAATAGGAAATTACGTTTTCACAAAAAATCTAGGCATCCAACAACACTATTTTTTAAAATCCCCGAAAAGGTATAGGCCATGGACCGGAGATACATGCAGGCTACCAATTGCCACTTTCCTTTGCGCACTCTAACAACAGGGCATACACATGTCCACCCATAAACCGACTAACATCTGTTCCCCTAGTGTTACACCCTGCGCCTTCCCTATGTGCAAGATGCCACAGGAGTAAGTTATTGCAAGTATACGACAGCCGATTAGTAGCCGAGGAAAAGACCCGAACTCAGCAAGGCCACATTCAGCACCAGCGGCATGCCCCAAAGGAGCCCTCTACTATCTAAAGCTGCCCAGCGGTCACAGCACCTGAAAAACACCCTTTCCCTACACTATTCCCCCCTGCCCCCGACAACCCATATGATCAGGCGGTCCCCATTACTCCAAACACCAGAACCGCCCTCCATACAAATACCCCTACCGCCCACCTCCTGCCATACGTCATGTACCTGAGTACAACCCCCCCGTGTGATAGGTCTAACTTGAAATAGCTCTACCCCTCACCACACTTAAAGCCGTACGACACATATTTTACAATGGTAACTTTTGATAAAGGATAATTATAAAAGTGTATTACACACAATCCATTCAAAAAGATCCATTATTTTGCAGCCACAGTTCGGCAAACATCAGACAATAAATACCAAGCATAAAATCTTAATTATAAGGAAAAAGGAATCCACAATTGGGGTTAGGATTTCTAGCCAGGCAGTGGCACCTGTCCTCCATAAAGGGGTATAGTCACACTACAATCAATTCATCCTACCTCAGTACCCTTTTTTTTTCGGTATTAATTTTCTTAATTACTTGGGCGTGTTTACTGGCTACGTATTGGCCTTCAGTGATAAGGCTGTTGAGGTCAGGACCAGGTCTGGTAGCTGAAGCGACAAGTGCTGGCAGCCTTATCCGAATAGACAACACAGGTCTGAAGCTATAGCGACCAGAGGAGCTGATGCAGCCCATACAAAGATGGGATATCTAAGAAAAGGTAGGACACAGTTTAATTAAACACTATTGCAAAGTAAACTTGTTTTTGTCAAGACCTTAAACTGAAAAGCAATCCGTCCATAGTTGAGACAACCCCATGTATACAACTTGGGGGGTACATCTGTCAGTGTTGTCCCCAACAGATGATGGATTAGTATTTTAATGATTAGCATTTGTCACAGCACCGGATGATAAATCCTGACCTCAGTACAGATTAGTGTGATAGCTTTGACACACATTATACCTGCGCATTGCAGTAGCATGTATCATGTAACCAAGCTACACTAAACAATTCTTGTTGTGGATAGGTGATCAGTTGTCATTATGGGAAAATCCCTTTGAACTATTTGTTGCCATTTATCAAGAACAGAGCTATCTTCTAAATCACGTGTCAAACTCAAGGTCTGCCACGACATTTCATGAGGCCCATATAAGCTTAGACACAGCGAGCAGGGTTGAGCGAGGACCAGACACAGAAGGACAAGCTTTCCACTTTACCTGGAAGACACAGTCAGTGCTTGGAAGAGGCATCAGCACAAATACTTAGAGCAGGCGCCATCATGACTCCTACTCTGAGTGCTCCCCGGTTGTGAGTGGTGTGCCCCAGGGCTCAGTATTGGGTCCTCTTTTATTTAATGTATTTATTAATGATATAGTGGAAGGGGATCGATAGCACGGTTTCGATTTTTGCAGATGACACCAAGCTATGCAGGGTAGTGCAATCAATGGAAGATGTTAATAAATTGCAAGCAGACCTGGACACACTGAGTGCTTGGGCATCCACTTGGCAAATGGGGTTCAATGTGGATAAATGTAATGTTCTGCTTCTGTGTAGAAATAATCTACAGGCATCATATGTCCTAGGGGGGAGAAAAACTTGGAGAATCGCTTGTTGAGAAAGATCTGGTCGTTATTGTAGATCATAGACTACAGAACAGCATGCAGTGTCAATCAGCTGCCTCTAAGGCAAGCAAGATATTGGCGTGTATTAAAATAGGCATGGACTCGTGGGACAAGGATGTCATTCTACCGCTGTACAAAGCATTGGTGCGTCCTCACTTGGCATATGCTGTTCAGTTCTGGGCCCCAGTTTATAGAAGAGATGTAATGAAGCTAGAGAGAGTGCAAAGACGAGCAACCAAACTTATAAGGGGAATGGAGCATCATAGTTATGAGGAGAGGTTAGTAGAATTGAACTTAGTCTTGAGAAAGATGGCTTCGGGGGGGGGACATGATTAATTTCTATATATAAATGGTCCCTACAAAAAGTAAAATTATTTCAAGTAAATCCCCCTCAAAAGACAAGAGGACATTCCCTTCGGCTAGAGAAAAAAGCATTCAATCTACAGAGGAGAAAAGCGTTCTTCACGATGAGAACTGTAAATTTGTGGCATAGCTGCCTGAGGAGCTGGTCACAACAGAAACAGTAGAGAGTTTCAAGAAAAGGCTTAGATACCTACCTGGAACTAAAGAATATTAATGCGTACGTAGCTATGTAAAATTCTGGATCCTGGCTGATGACAGTTTTGTGGTTAGGGGGTTTTCGAATGGAATATGAACAAGTGAATGTGAAGGGGGAGGGCTTTTCTCCGCTAATCGCGGAGAAAAGCCATTCTCCGGCGGCCGTGTGCACTGCACAAAAAACGGACAGATACCGGTCGGATAAACCGACCGACCGGTATTTGTCCTGTGCCGTGGGGACAAGCCCTAAAATCTGCATGCAAAAATCCACATACTCCGAATTTGGGTTGTGGTGTCCTTCCAACAGTCTCTCAATCTGTAAATCTTCGAATTTGTAAAGCCGGAACAACTGAAGACACTTTATATCTCCTTACTTACATTAGTTTTTTCTTTGTTACTTCAAGCTCATCAAACTCCATCTTCTTTTCCTTTATTGACTGCGCACTTTTCTCTAAAACATCTTCTTTTCCCGTCTCAATAATGTCATCATTGGGTTTAAACTGGTCCCAGCGGGCTTTAAACTTCTCTAGCTCTTGCATATAAAAATGTACTCTTGTTTTCACATTTTCTTTCATTATCTCAATCTAAAAGCAAGACCACATTAAAAACACTGAACTGTAATCACAATTACTACAAATAGCATATGGTAATTTTAATAACATGAGATAATGGGGCAGATCAATACTGTCTAAGGCTATATTCACACGGTTTAAAGTACTGCGCTAAATACGGGGCGAGATACATCCCAGTCATTACGGGAGAATGAGAACTGTGGATTACGTCTCCTCTCCCCTTGAGGGAAGGGTTTTTGCGGCGAAAAAAGCGTGGGGGTTGGCTTTCCCCCCACACGGGTTTGGGGTTGGGCCCCCTTTGGCTAAGTATGTTAAAATTTATCCCTTTGGGCCCATTTACTATGGTTATATTTTATTTTGGTCAAGTTTACGTTTGGGGGTATTTTCCTGTAGTTGTTGGTGGGGGTTTTTCCCTTGTTCTTTTTGGGGTTGGGGGGTTATATTATTTATTTTGTCAGTATATTTTGGGTTTTTTTTTTTTGTTTACAAAATAAATTTTTAATTTTTTCCCTTTAAAGGGTTTTGTTTTTGGGTTTTTTTTGGTTTTCCCCTTATGGTAAAAACATTTATATATTTTTCCCCGGGTGGGGTTTTTTTTGAAAGGGTTAAATTTAAATAAAAGGGGTGTTTAAAAACCTGATTTTACCATTTTACAAACAGTAAATTAAATCATTTTAAACATGAAACCGTTTTAAGAAAAAGGGGAATCCTTTTGGGGGAAAACAAAAGGAGTTGGATTTTGGGGGCCTTCCCAATTTTAAAAGGGCCCGATTATTTTGCTTCCCTTTATACTATTTAATTTTCACAAATCTTCCCGGCAAGTTTTCGGGGCACGGGTAATTGCCCCCAACCCTTTTTCCATGAAATTTTGGCCTCTTTTGCCTGATGAGACACAAAAGTGTCTAGAAACCGTCTAAACCACCTAATTAATTTTGGTGAAAAGAAAATTATGGGGACTTTTTCTGGAGAAAATTGCCAAAAAAAAATTGTCCCCCCAATGTTGAAAAATTAAAGGGTTCTCAAGAAGTAATGTATTTAAATGCTGAGCTGTAGTCCCAAAACCAAAACCCCACCACAAAAGGTCCCTCCTCCCCTCATAAAATATGAAACTCTTTCAAAATCCTGCTTTTTCCCACATTAGTTGATGACTTTCCATCATTAATTCAAATTTATCCCACTTTGCTCGGAGATTGCCAATTGTATCTAAGCCACCTCCGAAAACGGGCGCAAAATTTCCTTTTTTATCTTCACTTCCTTAAAACAATGGAAAATTATCTGGAAAATCCAAAATTCAAAGAATAAGGGGTTAGGAAAAGAATAAATGAATTGTAGCAGCAGTCATCACTGACCATCACACCAATGGAGGTTTATGACACGGGGGAACCCAAAACTCTTTTCAAATTTTTTGAGGAGAAAACAAAAAAAATAAGGAGAGACCAGTGTGCTTAAAATCCCCCACAAACAGAAAAAAGGGTCAGAGAAAATAAACACGGGTTTTATTTTCCTTTTCTTACAGAATAAAAAAACATTTAAAGAAAGGTGGGGACTTTTGAGCCCCTTTACTTCCTTACGTTGAGGGTCACTGCAGGACCCGGGATGAAAAAGGGAGAGCAGATCGCTAAAATAACTTATAGGAGTATTACCATCTCATTGATTAGGCATAAACACCGGTAAATAAACTTTAACCCCAAAATCCATTTCTTTTTTCCGATTTTGCTTTCCTTTCCCAAAAATACAGCAGTTTTTTCTTTGCCCTTTTTTACCGATGGTTTCCTAGGTTATCAAACACTTCTGTGCTGTAGAAGAAGTGGGTAAGATAGTGACATCACTCCCTGCTTGTCTTTCGCAGAACCAAAGGGGCTTGTTTTCAGGGCCCCTCCCCTTATCAATTTCCCCTGGAAGAGTCAGTATTCTGTCCTTTAGTGACACTTCACTTTTTTATAAAACACATAAAAGTGAAGGAAAATTTTTTGATCCCTTTTCTGATTTTGAAAGGGGTTTTTCCACTGAAAAGAAAATGAAAAAGTCTATAATTTTAAGGGGGAAGGGTTTAATTTTTTAAAATTGAGAAATAATTTTCCAAAAAAAAATCCAGAAAAAACACATAAAATTTTTTTAAAATACATATATTTATTTGCATTTTGCTGTTTAAAAAAAGCATTTTTTTAATTTCCCCGACCAAACCCCTTAAGAGTTTGGCTTCCCACAGACCAGTTAGACGCTCCTAATCAATCGTTTTCCTGATTAAAGAAGTTGTCCCAATTTGCACCTTTTTTAAAAAAACTCCTGTCCACAACTCGATTAATTCAAACCCAACCTCTGCAACATGGGGGAGACCAAAGAGCCCTTTTTAAGGATGTCAGGGACAAGATCATAGATTGTCCCAAAGGGTGAATGGGGTACAAAACCATAAGTAAGGGGCTGGGGGGGGAAGGAAACCAAATGTGGTGCAATAGTAAAGAAAAGGAAAAAATATCAAAATGACTGTCAAACGGGGCATTGTTTTGGGGCACCATGCAAAATCTCCCCCTCGTGGGGTATCCCCGATCATGAGGAAAGGTAGAGTTTAGCCCAAAACTACCGGGGGGAAAAAGATTTTTTACTCAAGGCAAACGGGGGCCCAGAGGGCCCCCTAAGAAAAAACCCTTGGTTAAAAACATTACCCGTAATTTTTTTTTAAAATCCTGCCCGGCCCCAAAAGGGCCCCCTGCTCAAGAAGGGACATGTGAAAGGGCCCTCTGAAGTTTGCCAAAGAAAACCTTGGGGTGATTCTTGGGAAATATTTTGGGGGGAAAGGTGCTTTTGAACAGAAGAGACCAAAAAATTTTTTCTTTTGGGATTAAAAGCAAAATCAAACCCTATTTGGGGGAAAAGAAAAATTTTCCTATGACCCAAAGAACACCCCCCCCCTGTCAAGCAAAAGGTGGAAACATTTTTTTTTGGGGGCGTTTTCTCTGCTTAAGGGGACAAAGGGTACTTCCCCCCGCATCAATGGGAAATGGATGGGTCATTTTAACCCTAAAAACTAAAAGGGTGACAACCCCTTTCCTCCCCCCGGACATTAAAAATGGGTTTGTGGCTGGGTCCTTTCCCGCAAAACAATAACCTAAAACTTTAAACCCCGGCAAAAAAAGGGAAGCTCAAAAAGAAGCACATTTTAAAGGGAAAGGGTTTGGCCCCAGCCAGTCTCCAACCCCCAAAACCCCCTAGGGAAACTTAGGAGGGAGTTGAAGCCTGAGTTGCCAAGTGACAGCCCCTAAAAAATTTTAATGTTTTAGAGATGTCTGAAAGAAGATTGGACCAAAATTGTTCCGGACGTGGAAAACCCTCATCTAAACCAAAAAAAAATCTGCGCTGGCTTGCGCAACAACAAGAGTTTTGCCCTATTAAATCTTAAGTATAAGTCTTGTTTTCCAAGGGATCAAATACTTATTTTCACTGCAAAATAAAATTATTTTTTAAAATATATATATCACAAGGATTTTTTGGATTTTTTTTGATATTCACTCTTAATGTTAAAATTTTGCCTACATTTTTAAAAAGATGGACTGTTCAGTTTTGTCAGAGGCAACTTACAAATAAGCAAGGGGTTAAATAATTTTTCCACACCCCAGATAATATGTAAAAGCAGAAGAATCTCCAGTTTATCTTTGGAGAAGTAAGTGTTTTTCTCTTACAAAACGTATATTTTTTATAGAAAAACCCAAAACGATTTTCTTTGCTTTAAAAATTTTTTTGAATAATACTAAATATTCCTGCATGCCCTCTCAAATGAGCTTCCTTTTATGACCAATACTGTACTGCTAGGTCATATTTATAACCAAAACATCCTGCTTGGACAGTGTCATTTTTATTCAAAAGCCCTCAAGCACCAATATCCTTCTAACTGGCAAAGACATAGGAGCTGTCAGAACTGAATCAGTCACTGTTGTAGAAACACCACAGCCTGCACAGAAAGTAGAAAGAGTGTGTGTGTGTGTGTGTGTGTGGGGTTTTGTTGTGTGTGTGTGTTTTTGGGTGTGTGTGTGTGGTGTGTGTGTGTGTGTGTGTGTTTTGTGTGTGTGTTGGGGTTGGGGCGGGGCAAAAGGGGGACAGCACTGTAAAAAGCGAAGCACTGTGTAGGTTGAGACCTCAGCTGCACATTAGCTCCTTCAGGGTTTGGCCATGTTCACACGGCTTAAAATGGGCCGTATTTCGGTCCGTAATTACCGCCCGAGATGCGCCAATTACGGCCGAAAAAGGGCCCCATTCATTACGGAAAATTCACAGTTCACATAGAGAACTATGGATTACGTCTCCTCTCCCTGCTCGGCAAACACGCCGAGGGGGGAGATAAGTGACATGTGAATTATCAGCGGTGTATACGCGCCGCTGGTAATACAAGTCTATGGGCCTGCGAGGTGCCGGCCCCCCGCCCCCGGGCAGGGAGAAAATTCAAATGTCACTTTCTAGCAGCGTATACGCGCCGCTAGCAGTGATTGTCTATGGGCCGGCGAAGTGCCGGACCCCCGCTCCCGCCCCTGGCCACACGGCGAAATTGCGGGGCGAAATTACGCCCCGCAGATAAGCCGTGTGAACCTAGCCTTTGGGTACACAAAACCGACCGGTATTTGTCCGGTTTGTGTGTGGTGCACACGGCCACGGGGGGATGGCATTTCTCCCGACTGCTGCACGGGTTTTCCATAGAGGCCCCTTGTAAAAGTTTGCCTAACCGCAAACCATCTAAAAAACCGGCGCAGTGGGGACAGCCCTTACAGTCCTAAGAATGTTTTCTGAACTTATGACTAAAAAGGGTTGGAAATAGATTCTTATTTGTTATGTACAGACACTATTATCAGTACTCCCCTTATACGTACAAAGATAATTATCATTACTCCCTCCCACCCCTTTTTTCCTGTTTTCAGGGACAGCAATAAAGATAGGTTGTAAAGGCCTAACATGTGGACAGCCTAACTAGTCTTCCAAGAGTCTTCACCTTCTTGACGGCAAACAGGTTGTTGTATATTGAACGTGCCAGCCTTATTTTTCATTTTTAGGAGAATGAGATACCTCCCCTTTAGAAGGAACATGAGTGGAACGGTCAAGTAATGGTGGCGGTTTAGGGGGCAAAAAGCTTCTGAGGGGGTCCCTTTAATTTAACAATGAGACGTTCTCGTGAACTTCTTCGTAATACTTTCTATTGGATTAAGTAGTAATCCGCTTTGTCTCTACATTTCATTTTTCAATTTCAGGAATCAGTTTTTTTCACATAATATTATGCCTGACTTCTTCTACATGCCGTCACGTCTTGCAGAAATTGGTTTTATATAGTTCTTTTCCCAGTCTTATTAAGAATCTTAACTTAAAGGAATTTAATTTATAGTTTGAATTTTTTAAAAAATTACATTAAAAATAATTATATTACAATATTGTAACTTGACGTCAAGTTACAATAGTTTCAATTTACAATTGCTGTCCTGGAACCAATTAATAATGTAACCTGAGGCACCTTTTATATTTTTTGGAGGTGTTGTGCCTCTATGACTTTTGGAGTTACACTTTTAGCCATCAACATGAATTGCATCCATTTATTTTCCACTCAACCTTGTGCTTTGATGCAAAGTTGCATAAAGCTGTCAATGAGAGTAAAATGCTGGGCGGTATATATTTTAAAAATTATATATATATATATATATATATATATATATACACTCACCGGCCACTTTATTAGGTACACCTGTCCAACTGCTCGTTAACACTTAATTTCTAATCAGCCAATCACATGGCGGCAACTCAGTGCATTTAGGCATGTAGACATGGTCAAGACAATCTCCATGCAGTTCAAACCGAGCATCGGTATGGGGAAGAAAGGTGATTTGAGTGCCTTTGAACGTGGCATGGTTGTTGGTGCCAGAAGGGCTGGTCTGAGTATTTCAGAAACTGCTGATCTCCTGGGATTTTCACGCACAACCATCTCTAGGGTTTACAGAGAATGGTCCGAAAAAGAAAAAACATCCAGTGGAGCGGCAGTCCTGTGGGCGGAAATGCTTTGTTGATGCCAGAGGTCAAAGGAGAAGGGCAGACTGGTTCGAGCTGATAGAAAAAGGGAACAGTGACTCAAATAGCCACCCGTTACAAACCAAGGTAGGCAGAAGAGCATCTCTGAACGCACAGTACGGCGAACTTTGAGCAGATGGGCTACAGCAGCAGAAGACCACACCGGGTGCCACTCCTTTCAGCTTAAGAACAGGAAACTGAGGCTCCAATTTGCCCAACTCATCGAAATTGGAAGTAGAAGATTGGAAAAACGTTGCCTGGTCTGATGAAGTCTCGATTTCTGCTGCGACATTCGGATGGTAGGGTCAGAATTTGGCGTCAACAAACATGAAAGCATGGATCCATCCTGCCTGTATCAACGGTTCAGGCTGTGGGGGTGGTTTTCATGGTGTGGGGAAATTTTCTTGGCACTCTTTGGGCCCCTTGGGACCAATTGAGCATCGTTGCAACGCCCACAGCCTACCTGAGTATTGTTGCTGACCATTCCATCCCTTTATGACCAAATGTACCCAACATTCTGATGGCTACTTTCAGCAGGATAATGCGCCATGTCATAAAGCTGGAATCATCTCAGACTGGTTTCTTGAACATGAGTTCACTGTACTCAAATGGCCTCCACAGTCACCAGATCTCAATCCAATAGAGCATCTTTGGGATGTGGTGGAACGGGAGATTCGCTCATGGATGTGCAGCCGACAAATCTGCGGCAACTGTGTGATGCCATCATGTCAATATGGACCAAAATCCTCTGAGGAATGCTTCCAGCACCTTGTTTGAATCTATGCCACGAAGAATTGAGGCAGTTTCTGAAGGCAAAAAGGGGGTCCAACCTTACCGTTACCTAATAAAGTGGCCGGTGAGTGTATATATATATATATTCCTGCCACTAGGTGGAATACAGCAGTATACCTGCTGGAGACGTGCCACCAAAAAACCTGGTTTTGGTGGGGGAAGTCAACTATTTGGTGTCAGTAACCATAGGTTACTGACACAGGTCTCTAGCATGGCTGCAATGCGGCCAGTAATGGGTTGCCTTTCCCGGGACGGCAATAGCGTTGGGTGGGTTGCTGTCCCCATGTTCCAGGACGGGGTTTTGGAACATCCCTGGAGACCGATTAAAAGCCCGTCTCTCCAGGTGATCGGGGGACGTTGTCTCCTACCTGGATGTTGGAGCAGCAGAGCCGAGGAGAGAGCTCTGGCCCCCAAGAGGCTGAGGGAAGCCTATACTGTTTGGTGAGTGCTGAGGTGTGTTGGTGGTACTGGACGCTAGGGGCCAGGCCACGGATGAGGGGGGCT